>JAGDQP010006461.1:0-51377 GCA_022664845.1 Lepisma saccharinum | reverse complement strand
CCGCTATCTATGGTGGTTTTCCCCTCGTTTAGACGATTTGACCCTTTCTATAGACGATGTGTCCCTTTTTGTAGACGTTCTAACCAGGTGGAATGGCAATGATTGCGTATGTTGTCTCTACTCGCACAGAAAGTCTTCTTACAAGGGAACTACTTCAGCTGATCGGCCGGTATTTACATGAAATATTTTTTTTTTTCACTAGGTTCTCACCTGTAATGCATGAAAATGACTTTTTTAACCCAACCTTTTTGAATAGAAATTTTTAGAAATATCGATTTGTGCCTATTTCTGCATAGTAAAGCATAATTTTGAAGACATTTGTCGTGTTGAAACTGCTGCGGGAATCTCGCCCAATCTTTGGGCAATAACAATAGGTTAGGTGAAGGGCTTCATCTGCCGGTGCCATGAGCATCATGGTTGTCAGGTTGAAAGCCACCATCTTGGATTCAGGTCGAGAATTACACACATTAAAGGAGTCATGTGACATCGTTTTAGGCTTGCTTGTTCCCAAAAATTCAAATGACCCTTGTCACCTACGTTTATTGTTTAGGAGTTAGGAATTTTAAAATTTGGGATTTAGCGTCCTACATGTGCTAAATTTAGTGGCACTTTTGGCGACATACAAACCAGTCTTTTTTTATTCTCAAGGGCCCTGCGTAACATTCGGGTTCAACGGCGGCGCAGGCATGCTGAATCCGTTGATGGAGATGGCGTAGGTCGTTGTTGTGTACACCATGTGTTCCAATAGATACAAAGGTCTGTGTGTGAGAGAAGGTGAACGAGGATGCCATGCGATGGGCTATCGTCGAGCGAGCCAACATCAGAAAATTTAAGGCACAACCTAAAGTACAAGATCATTAAACAACTGTCAACACTACATATAGAAAATAGGTAGGATTTGCTAATTCCTCACACTGATCGCTCATGTGTTACTCACGAATTTCATTCTACACGGACGATATCAGCGATGTACTTCAGCACATGTTACCAACGCACTCGTAAACCATTCAACCTATAACATCATCAGATGGAATTTTGCATACTCCACATTTCGTTTGCTTACAAGAGAATAAGAATGATTTGGCTATGTAATGTTGTTGTCAGTTCATTAAGAAGTCTGACAGATAATATACTTGTTTGTAGCTTACTTACTTATGTACTTACTCTATGGCTTGCGGAGCTCGCAAGTTAATCGCCGCAGTAACAAACGTGCTCTATAGGCTTCTACGTAGCACGACTGGTAAACTTACGAAGAAAATTATAGAAGTATGGACTAAAGTTTGTTATATCGAGTAAGTGGTAAGAAGGGTTCCTTACTTTTAATTGATAGTTAGTCCGAACAGGATGAAAAAAGTACTAAAGCTTTCACTTAATTTGACTTTGACTTAATTTTGTAACTTGGGAAAGTCAGACGGCATGTTTCATTTGTTGCTTTCATTTTGCGAGTTCTTATATCTGATACACTCTTTCGAATTTAAATGTTTCCATGAGTAAAATACTGTACACGATGTATATATATCAATTTATTTGCTTTGTAACAATGTTTAATTTCACTTACAAAAATATACACATATTTTCAACTGTATTAAACAATTAATTGTATAATTCTATAAGACAAACATAAGTGTGTACTTTAATAGTTTTATGCATACTTTACGTACGGTATTTAAAATAACTATTACAATCATATATATTTTCAAATCATCAATTTCAGAGTCCCTATCTCCTAAACAAATAAACGTAGGTGTCCAATGCCTTCATATTTCAATTTCTAGGAACAAGGTAGCGTAAAACAATATGTCACATGCTCCCTTCATAATTACAATTTTCGAGCTGGATCCAAGATGGCGAGCATGATGTGCATACCACCGACAGATGCCAACGTTCATTACCCAAAGGTTGGGTCAGATTCCCGCAGCGGTTTCAACACGACAAGTATCTTTAGACTTATGATTTACCATATACAAATAGGCACAAATCGATTTTTCTAAAAATTACTATTCAAAATTTTCAAAAAGGTTGGGTCTATGGATGTCATTACCGTTCAATACAGGTGATCAAATACAAGGGTCATTCAATAAAAATACGATCTTTTTTAAAGAACCTATTACGAGAATGGAATACAACACTTATTTATTTTTCCACGTAATCCCCCTTAAGTTCTGTACACTTATGCCAGCGCTGGACAAGCTTTTCAATTCCACGAGCAAATAATTCTTGGGGGCGTGTGCGTAACCAGTTATGCACTTCTTTCTGGACTTCCTTATCATCAGCGAACCTTGAGCCACTAAGAACTCCTTTCAGTGGGTTAAAAGTGTGATAATCTGAAGGTGCAAGATCCGGGGAATACGGGGGGGGGGCAAGCAGACGAACTTCAGGTCTTTGATAGTATCTAATGTGACTCTAGCAGTGTGTGGCCTCGCGTTGTCTTGCAGTAACAGGACGCCACTGAACACCAGTCCACGACGCTTTCTCAAAATTGCTGGTTTCAAATTTTCACGCATAACGTTTCCGTACGTCGCACTGTTTACATTTTGACCTCTCGGCAAGTAATGTTCAAGAAATGCTCCATTATGGTCCCAAAACAGTCAAAATGACCTTACCAGCACTTCTTTCAGTTTTCAGCTTGGGTTTTTGGAGATGAAGAATGTCGCCACTCCATGAAGCCCGCTTTCGTTCAGGTTCGTAAAAATGCACCCAAGTTTCCTCTCCCGTTACAATACGGTGAAGGAATGCTTCGCTTTCAGCCTCGTACTGTCGCAAAAGCTCCCTGCACACATCCATGTGCCTTTCTTTCATTTCTGATGTCAAATGTTTTGGAACCCACCTCGCACACACTTTCTTGAACATCAGTACATCATGAACAATATAGTGGGCTGATCCGGAACTAATGTTCATCTTTGCTGCAATATCACTCACCGTAATACACCTGTTTCCCCGTATCAACTAATAAACTCTCTCAATGTTGTTTTCCGTGACTGCACAGACAGAGCAGAGCGTCCTGGGCGTGGCGAATTTTCAACACTTGTTACATTCCGTTTGAACTTATCTGTCGCACTCGTACACTTCTGTTCCACTCAAACAACTTTCACCATATTGCACAGCCATCCAACGGTGAATTTCGATTGGTTTCAACCCTGCAGCTAGAAATCTAATGACACTCCTCTCGCTGCTCCACGTTGGTGCAAACCTGCAAGGGTGCCGCCATCTTGTTTCACTGATTCTCAGCATCCCCTTCGCGAGGCACGCGTGCCAGGACCATCTGATAATAGATTTAGGACACCACCAAAAAATAACAAAGAAACACACACTTTGTCGAAGTTTTGTATTTTTTACACAACTTTTCCGATTGTTTATTGAATGTACGTTTGACGATATTGATATGCTACTGGAGCACTTTAATAAGAATAATCGAACTCTGGATGGAACGGGAAATTTTCACACCTCAATATCATTCAAGCCTTTTCCTTTAATTGAGTAGCCAGCTATAGAACTGGAAAGTTTTGAGAGTTGTAAAATACAGTAGGAGTAAACTGCAATTTCGGCGCGATACTTGCCGAAAACATCCACACTTATTTCATAACAGGAATTAATATCTCTCAAAATAACGGCACACGCACTGATGGTGACTTTAACTACATCTTTGATAAATTCAGATAAAAGTATCGGCAAAAATTAGGTAATCATGCTCACATCATTACTGGTACCGAATCCAGGCTTAAAGACTTAATTTTTGTTCCGAATTCCTCCTGAATTATATTTTTCTTCAGAAGTTTGTTTCTAATCTTTAGTAATCTGCTATACTTTGAAGTCCAATCTGTAACTAATGTGAATAATCTATTTTAAAAGATCGAGTACAGGTATGAAAAACTAAAAGGTGAAATTCGTTCTCGAATTACATCCAACTGTTCAAAATTCTGATCTTGCTTTCAAATGTATCAACGACAGAACAAAACTGACAGACCTGAAGGCCATAAATAAATTGTAATTCAGAAAACTGAGAAATGAGACCAAACAGGAGGAACAGAGCGCACCTATGGTCTTATTGCTCCGCTATCGAGCCTCACTTAACACTGAAAACGTGAATACCAACGCGCAAAGCACAGGTCGTCGCTGTTAAAGTATTCATGAAGGGTTAACCGACAATTGAAAAGTGCTTTCATAAGCTACTCTCGCTTCCTTTGGTTTTAATTCATTAACATCAATGAAACACAAGCTTTAAATTACAGCAAAAAATATCCGATCTGTTCAAAATACTACACTTCCAAATTAGTTTCCAGTATTATACTACGTTATCAAAACCATTGTATTGCCATATTCGCAGGAACTTGCCACAAATTCATATCGAATACCCACATCTTGACGAAGATAGATGTCCCATTCTTTAGCTCCTCAATATGTTAGCAATCCCCCTATATGGCAGACATTTTTGAACTCATCAAAAACGCCGGTATTTCAGTTTCCGATCTTTTTTCTGAGATGCGGACCACTGTAGGTCGGGTTGCAAATAGCTGAGTACACGGCGTGTACCCAGTGTTGTTCTAATATTCAGGTAGGTACACGCTCCCTTCTAAAATTTCAAGGTGGGTACACGCCGTGTACCCGCGTGTACCCTCCATTCCAGCCCTGGTTCTAACCGTTTTTCAGTTTAAACATTCTGACCCTTTGAATTGAATTGAATTTTTACTTAGGCCCTTTAGGCATCCAAGACTCAGGCCAGGATAGGGGAAGGGAAAGGATTCGGGAAGTTGTCGGGCAAGACCTATGTTGAAGGTGCCATCCCGGCATTCACCTGGTGTGACAGAAAAAAAACTCAGTCAAGATGGTCGGCAGATGGGATCGAATCCACGACCTCCAGAATGTTACGCCAACAACACGCTACCACTGAGCTACAGCGGCTCGGGAAGTGATCCTTCGAAATTTTGGTGTGGACCCAAATGTGAGAAATTATTTCTGTCAGGTACGTTCTCTGAAATTGGTTTGGGGGCGGGGGCCGAGGTCTGTCTGGGTTAGAAATTTGCATAAAATGCATACAATTTGGCAAAAAACGATACTAAATTCACAAACATAAAAAAAAATATTTTTGCGGGGAGGGGCGCGGACCCCCATTTTCTCTATATACATCCTTGGTTACTGTCTTTCGAAGTTGCTACTTCGCCTTTGAATTTTTTGGAAGCACGGTGTCAAACTTGCCCCGTCAACTTCGTAAACAGCATCAAATATTTTCTGGGCATTAAGTACACATATGATGAGAACAACATATCTTTTCTTTTTCTCTGTATCCATGATAATTCCAGTCTCTGCCGAGACCAATATTCCGCATGAATAACTCACTTAGCAACACTAAACTTTTCTTTTTTTTTTAAAAAAAAAAAAAAAGTTTCATTACCTTGGACTGAGAGACTTGGGACTTAGAAACAAATGTACAGCTAGTAATATTAGCTTTAAAAATACATAATATTTTTAATTACTACAACGACAGTTCAATCTTGTTTTCAAATTCTTATCTAACGAGAATGTAATTTTTAATTGTTTTCTTTTCGCGAAGCGTAAAACGAAATAAATCAAGAGAGGAAAAGTTTTTTTTTTTTTTGTTCACCAAACTGAGTTATGAGTGAATGTGTTAAAGTGATAATAATATTCTGTATATTTGTTTATATGTGTAAATGTACACAAATCATAGATAGGAAAATACATTGGAAAAGTGTATTCTCGTTGTAGACGCTGTTATTACTTGGAGGTAATTTTATAGCAGCCTAGTCGATTGTTCTTTTGTTAGTTGGCGTGTTGTGTAGGTAGCTGTTTGCAATAACGGTTTTACAACAGCAAACACCAGTGAATAATATTTAGATGAGACGAAAGGACGAAAAACTCATATCACCAGAGTGGGATAAAGAATTCCTGGTTTTATCTTAAAATTTATGAAAATTTCAGGTATGTTACAACTATTATAGTTAATCACTTTTCTTTATTTGTCATTAAATTAGGTGTTAAAATGTAAATTCTTCTGCGCTACAAAAAACATTGAACTTACTTCTTCCGTGATTATAAGGATATTACGACCAGACTCTAATCCGATATTCGAGCTAACTCATGTTAATTTTGACAAAATATTAGTTTACGTTCCGTTTTAAATATAGCCTTCTGCAGGAAATAAACCATTCTCATTTTTTAAATTTAGCTTTGTAACACTTCCCGGCAAACATAGACGCATTTTGTATACATTGCTAACATCCCCAAGCAAGGGTTTATAATGGACACTATAGAGAAAGTCCACTTTTTAGCCGCCGTAGCTCAGTGGTAGAATGTTGGCGTAGCATTCGGGAGATCGTGGGTTCGATCCCACCGGCCGACCATCCTGACTGAGGTTTTCTCAGGGTTTTCCTTAGTCCCACTAACCAAATGTGGGGATGGCACTTTCAACACTGACCCTGGTCGACACGTTCCTAAACCCTTTCCGCTACCCTATCTCGACCTGAGCCTTAGTTGCCTAAAGGCCATAAATAAATTTTAATTCAATTTCTCATGAATTCGATTCGTTATTAAATGTTCAAAGGGAAAGTTTAATTTAGAATCTTTTTTTCAAGCACGGGGAAAGAGTAATATTCTTTGGATATATTACATTCTAATATATGTATTATTATTATCATTATTATTATTACTTCTACATTTTCCATGTTTCGCCCATATTTACGATTTCATATACATGAATTACACGTAATTCAATGAGTTGACACTTTGGATGTCAAAGTCAGAATTTTGCATTTATGTATATTTCTGCAATCGCTTTGAAATAACTATGAACAAGTGATTAATATTTATACGAGAAGAAATATATGTTTTGTTGCTTAATGACCACACGCAGTTTAAAGAGAAAACATGATTTTTCACTAAATGTACAGGCAGATTCAAGGACATGGATGCACTTTATAAATCCAAGTTGCACAATATGGCAAAATCTAATAATTTTTCAATATATAGGGTGATTCAAAAGTCATTGTAATACACAAATGTGAAATAATTGGGAGGTGCTAAATGTTGGATTATATAATCAACGTATCCGCCACATTGGATGGTGTCCAAATTTGTCAAATGGCAAGTGGCTCGTGTGATATACGAAAGAAGGCTAGAATGTTCCTACGAAAGCATTTCACTTGTCAAATTTGGTTTATCTGTTACGGACAGGAGGTTCTAGTGACCAACAATGGTAGACCTCCCTTCATTTATCCTGCAGCACCCTTTCTGTGCCGATAACTCTAACACCGTAACAGGTATGTTAAATCAGATTCCTGTAATGCCTTTCTCGGAACATTCCCATATTGTTTGATGTGTCACACGACCCATTTAGCATTTGACAAAATTAATTTCCATCCAATATGGCGGATTTTAAGATGGCGAACAATTTGGTTTTTCATGTACTCCTAAATATGACTTCACAAAACCATTCTGCTTTCATATACTACGGTGCTTCACTTCCTTATTGGTTTGTGAACAACTGAGATTTTTGAATCACCCTGTAGATTTAAAAATATGCTGTGTATACGTATTTTAATTCTCTGTTACTAGATTGTGTAAATTTCGTACTTAAAAAAAATCCATCGATCGTTTTCTAAGAATTTTACATGTTACATTTAAATTGTCTAGCTGAGTACCGAACTCAGAACTCCAAATTGAAAGTCCAGTGAGTTAACCACTACACTACACTGCAACAAATTTCTAATTAAATGTTAATATTTCTTTGCCTCTTCATACTCTTTACTGGTATGCTATAGGAAAGACTGTTGAACCTTGAGCATAGTGTACCATGGAACAGTCTTTATGTTTCAAGCTCCCTATACCATGGTTTCTGAACGTGATGGTCGCGGGTTGTGTGAAAGGAGGTCAGGATGGGAGTTGAAAATACATTTAACCAAGGTTTTGTAGGATAAAACTAATACGTTTCAAAGAAAGTATTTTATTTTACTTGTTTTTATAATTACTAAAGATATTGAAATTTGTTGAATAGTTTTCTGGTGATATAATTACGATATTTATTATCAAATTAACTGTCATCTTTTCAAATGAAAAGTAAATGTTGCACAAAATTAAAAAAGATAAAAAGAATTAAAACGTTACGAAATCTTTGCACAAGTTTACTAGAGTAGCGCGAAATCTGAACCTCTTTTGATTTAACTAGTTTCAAAGTGTACAGTTCAATTTACAACGTTAAATATTAGGTATCCATCTGTGTCCTAAATAACACGGTTTTAATATAAGAGTCTAGTAATTCGTGTAACTGAGAAAGAAACCTGTAAAAACGAGTTTTAAAGATATTTCCATGAATTTTTCCAAATTGCTTACAAACCCTTGAAGTTTTGAGTCTGTATAAATAATTTTCCAAAACAAAATTGTAACCACTATTTTGGTAGTTCAAATTCAAAAGGGAACCTAGCTTATGGAAAAATCAATGTTAATTCAGAGGACCACTTTTCCTTGTCTAAATTTATTAATAACCAAGAAATTAAGTCAGACGGTAATTTGTTTTTACAAAATTTTGCAGCTCGAGATCGAGAGATGATACATTATTTATTGACAGAAGCCACCGTCTGACTTAATTTCTTGGTAATTAATCAAATTAGACAAGGAAAAGTGTTCCTCTAAATGAACATTGTAATTTCCGATAAGCAAGGATCAGTTTTGAATTTAAACTCCCAAAAGGAAGGCTAAAATATTGTTTTGGAAAATTATTTTCACAGTGTTAAAACGTCAGGATTTTGTAAACAACTGTAGAAAATATCTTGGAAACTTCCCTTTTTATAGGTCTGTCTGTGTTGAAGCCTTTAGGAGGTTATTTCATACAAAGTGAAACAAAACCGCTTATTATAAAGAAGAAAATTACTTTTTGGGGTCGCCGCGCCAGCCAGAATGTATGGTAAAAGGGGATGGCGGCGTGAAAAAGGTTCAGAAACGCTGCCCTATGCTTTAATGATGCTACTCGATACATTATGTTGCGTATCAAGCTTCCCAGGCAGTACGTTGTCTTGTGGTTTTGTTGTATTCAGCTGGCTGTGTTGAGTTAATTTTAAAAAAAGAAGAAGAAGAAGAAGCATTTTTGACAGTTAAAAGTAACTATTTTCAGATTTAATTTACTAGTACCGTTACTGTAGCTATTTCCTTTAATATGTAATGGTAATCATATTCAAGAGAATTAGGTAAGTTTTTCTATGACACAAATTTCCATTCTACATGGAACATTTTCAGTATGCCGTTATGTTAGTGATTTCGTACAGCCTCTTACACTATGAAACAGACACACATCTTGTACCTTGGAACATGTACAATGAAGAACTGAAGAAAAATAAGGAACATTGGGCACAAAGAAAACATAACCAGAACAAAAACCAACAAATAAACACACATCTAGGTCTCTATTAGGGCTATTATAGATTTTTTTTTAAATACTCTTTTCCTTTCGCAATATAGGGAAACTGTGTCTTTCAAAATCTGCACACTGATATAACTAGATCTGCTAACAGGACATTACAAGCTTTGCTGGTGAGACTAATACATATTCGTCAATATCTAAATTTGTATTTTTTGTTAATACTAAGTAATGCTTTTTTTTTTCAGCATCATGAACCAACTGGCTATATTTCCAACGTTCCTGGTTATGTCAATGCTATTCGTCTTATGCTACAGTGCTGGTTCAACAGATTGGCAATGTCCCTGCCCGAGAAATTACAAACCACTCTGTGGTTCAGATGGCGTTGAATACGGCAATAACTGTACGTTCCAATGTGCAAAGCAGAAAAATCCAGGTGAGTGGACTGCGGCAAGTTACGCTCCATTAATTGTTTTAATAGAATCACAGATTGTAAAGCATTAAAAAGTACACGACTTTTGTGTTCGACGTATAATGTCATTGTAACGTATATAATCTCGCATGAATATGTTCAGTGGATGCCAGCTGAGCATACATAACATTATGCAACTGTGAGGGAAAGGGGAAAAGCTAAGATTGAGCAGCTCATCATGCCTCGTAAAGAGACCGTTTAGCTTATTCGTCATTCTTATTTGTTGAAATGATATATTTTCTTAAAAAATCAAGTGTGTTTTCTGTCCAAATAAACAGCGCAGTCATATGTGTGTGAGGATGTTCTCATTAAAGTAATAATCCGTGGAAGTAACATCACCTTAATGCCACGTGGTAAACACCAATCAGAACGTGTGCCTTTTTAATGCACCATCGAAAGCATTTGCTTGAAACTGTCCCTGTTTTAGGCGGCAGAACGTCGGACGGCTAATAGGTTGGGGTCGGATTCTTGCCCAAATAATCCCCCCCTTTTTTACCAAAGATATTACTTTTTGGCTTCAACAGCAAGTCATGTGAAGCTTTATACAACCGCTCTGTCCGTCTGTCGACAATTTTCAACTCAGGAACTACTAGGTCTAGGAAGATGGTTGAGGAATCGTTGGAAAAAATCTTGGCAAGGCTGGATCAAAACCCATATCCAGATCGTAGGACGGGGTTTTGAGATACAGGGCAATGCAATTTTCAACTCAGTATGAAGGGGTGTGAGGTATCGTTGGAAAGGTCTGGGAGTGACGAGTTCAAACCCGTATAGATAATCCAAATCACGTGGGTGGGTGGAATTTAGAACTGAGAAACTACTAGGCCTAGGAAAGTGTCCTTGGAAATGTTTTGCCGCAATTTTTCCAACGAAACGCTGATCATCCGAATAAGACGCTTGCTGCTGAAGCCTGCAGTAGCATACAGGCACAGTCTCCCGACTGCGCTCCACATCATTTGTTTGTTGTTACTATACTTATAAATAAATGCTTGCTTTTCGTTGTTGTTTTAATTTTCAACATTGAAAGTGTATGCGCGAACAAACGTCTATGTGACATTTATGTGTAAGTGAAGTTATTTTCGAAACAAAGGTATCTCATATGTCCTTGATATGTATTTGCACTTAGTTTGAGCATTTTGCAACAGATGGCCTCAATATTCAGAAATATATGAGGGAATGCACTACAAAAATCGTCGAACAAAGGTATAATCAGTGCTTGAAGTGGGGGAGGCACGAGGAAACACGCCGTGCCCTTACCTTTTCCAACTCACTTCTGCAACAGTTCCCTTACCTTTTCCAACACACTTCGAACACTGGGTATAATTATACCTCATACCGCGTAACTCCGCTCTACTGACCACAATGAACTTCGTTCCGTTTTTCTCCAAAGACGTTTGTTCGCGCATGCTTCACGGACATTTAATGCCGAGAAAGAGTTAGCGAGCGAAGGCGTGTTAGTGATCAGGGTAGACTTTTTTTTTATCAGCGATGGAAGAACCAAACACAACGTTTAACACAAGAAAACTAGTTGTAATAATATAAATCGAGATATAATTTACAAGAAACAAGTTAGAGTTGCGATTGTACTAACAATCGCAGAGTCCGGTCCCTAGATAGCATTTTAGCCACGCAAACAATAATGTTTATAAAACAGGATGACAACGCTGATAACTGCAGTGCTTAGGTTCGTCAAAATTCACATTACTTGTATCGAATAATATTTATGCCAAGTTTGGTGCACTTAGGTGGAGGTCAATGGAACTTGAAGCAATTTGAATAATTGGTTATTTTTTTTAAAAAAATGTGCTGGCAACACTGAACTATTACACCAATTAAGACTAGTCCTAGCTCTGCACATACACACAATTGTTCGCTATTATATTTCGTCTTTTCCGTTAGAAAAAAAACTGTTATTATGAACTATTACCAAATTTTCATGTAAGTATACAAGGGGCAAACCCCCCTGAACCCCTCTCGAGAACTTCCCTTTGTACCTGCACATGCACTTTGACTACTTTTCGAACGACCTTATGGTTCATGAGATATATTTTAGGCATGCGCTGGCAACACTTACAACGGGGCTCATGTAACATCCGCAGTATTTTCCAAATGAGTTAAATAATGCTTATCCCTAGTTTGATGTTGCTATGATTAAAATAACGGAAGCAATGTAAAAAAAAAACATATAATTTTATAGAAATTAGACTGCAACACTGGTAAGTGGGTTGCTTGGCAATGTCGAACCTGTGTGTTTTTGTATTGTGTAGAATAATGTTTATATGCCAAGTTTGGCGCAACTAGTTCTAACGGAATCGAAGCAATTTGAACATATTTTTTTTTTAGAAAATGGGCTGTCAACACTGAACCACTGCACCAATTTAGGATGGTTCCAGGCGCATAATGTCCAAATGCACCAGCCAGCAATGCCTTGTTTACATTACTAACATTGTACCATGGTTAACGTTAGCCGGAGTTCATTTTAGTAATGTAAACGCAAATTACCGTTTAACGCGGTTTTAAAATTTAACTGGCGTCACCTTACGACGGTCATCTTGTAATGTTAGTAAGAAACGACTGTCTAAACGCAACTTACTTATTAGGCACGAATCACTTCGTGGGTTTATTTCTTTCTTTATCGAAATATATAGTATGATAGCGGTGCGTACTACTTTCAAAATATAAAAGAATGATGGCAGAACTAATCTAGAAAATATTATAATACAGTCAATTCATCTGTGTTCATTTTTTATAATTTAATTCTCTCCCGTGTAACAAGCAGATTCTTTACTCAACCACGAAAACCTCAACCTGTTTCTTTACAGACGATGGTAGTACAAACACGATAACCAAGTTAGGTTCGGTAGTCTGAACGCAAGTTAGTTTTACCCATAAGTTTCACCATTTTAAAATGTTAGTCATCTAAACAAGGCATAAGGTCTAGCAAACAAGCATGAAACTTTGGTAACACCGCATGAAACACACAAAAGAATGTATAATTGCGTGAGTTCAGCCAGGCCAAGCATGTTTGTAAAAGATGTGGAAGAAGCGATAATGCTGATATTTCTTGAAGTAAAGATATTTTAGTAGTTCAGTTCTGTTCAGTTCAGTTCAGTTCAGTTCAGTTCTGTTAAGGGTATATAATCTTTGGTTCAGTTAAACCTAAGTGCGTCTGTAAAAGAAAGTGATAATACTTAATATTAATATTTTTTTCTTGAAGTTAAATATTTTAATAATTCAGCTAGGCCTAATACCTTTCTAAAAGATGCCGGAGAACACGATAATATTTAATACTGATATTTCTTTGAAGTAAACGTATTTTAATACCTATATAATGACCGTTTGGTTGCTACTGGCATAAATTAAATATAAAGTTAATGTCAAAAACCGCTATTTACACGAATCTTACACGCTAATCGCAGCGAGAAACATTGCCTTTCCATAACTCTTGGAATAGAAATTTGTTTAATTTTACATTTGAGAAATACTTTGCGAAATGCACTCAATAAGGTATCTACTGCAAAAGTTGGGAAAGGTTTACTTTAGGTACCCCGAAAATGTAAGCTTTACAGAAGAAATGCAAAGCTGAAACGAAAAATACAGCAGATTTTCTAGCCATGGAAATATAAAATAATAAAGAAAGACCAAAAATGACACTATTTAACAACTTCCGCTTTCATGTTGAGTACTGGTTTGAGTATTAAAAGCGATGTGTATCTCGTATAGGCCTAATCAGAAAAGTGACTTTTCCAATCCGTCTTCGCTTGCTCGACAATTTGTCAGTGTTTTTTTTTTCAATCAAAATACGGGACATTCATAACATGAAATGATGCCATTGCTTTTTCTCCGCACTCCGCCATGTTTGCCCTAAGTTGTATTAATTTATTAGCGGTTATATTGGATGTCTTTGTGAGCAAGAATATTTTTTGTTATTTCTATGTGGAGGTTGGACAAGTTATTATACGTGTTGCTGTGCTTACCCCAAACTGGATTCATTACCTAATCTTTCCTCATCAAAGGTTCTTCCTGATCGTGTTCTCAAAATCAGTTTTTGTCCCAGTTAATATAAGGTATCAAGACACAACAATTGAAAAAAAAATGGTTCAAATTTAATGGAACGCACTCGAAGGGATACCAGACCAGATAACTTTATGGGCTTCGATTGGACAAATTATAATCTGGAACTATTACTAATAGGTAAGTTAACACCTTATTCATAGTGTGCAAATGATTTTTCGAATAGTGTTCACTTTAGATTTCCCAAATTCTGCTAGCTATTGCGTTGCATGTATGCTTCGTATCACGCATTACCTTACAAAAATTCACACAGACACTTTTATAATCACATAGCGACAACTAGCAATCAAACGTGGGTTACGAAAAGCCATGTCATTACTATTTGGATATGTACAGTAATTGTTCACCACATGCAAACATGGTGGCATTGGAATAGTAATGACGTCATTCCGTTTTGAATGTCATGTATTTTTCTAAAAAAAAAAAAAACACACACACACGGACAAATAGCGGACCAGGCGAAGCAGGATTAGAAGAAATATCAAGTTTCTTTTCTCTCATTAGGCCTATATGCGATACACATCGCCTTTAACACTGAAACCAGTACTCAGCTGAAAGCAGAAACTGCTAAATAGTCTTACTTTTGTAATTCTTTCTCGTTTCACATTTCCAATACTCGAAAATGCACTGTATTTTACGCTTCAAGAATCGCACATACGTTGGACACATTAAATTACTTATCTACATTTTAAATTTTAAGGGTACTGAATGTAAACCTTACCCAACTTTCGCAGTATTCGGTTTATTTCATATTCTTAAATGTTGCTTCGATTAGCGTGTACGATTCCTGTATGCAGCAGTTGTTTGACATTAACATCTTACTTAATTTACACCAGTGCCAACCAAAAGGCAATAAGATACATATTAAAATATTTTTCCTTCACAGAAATATCGGGATTATATTTATGTTGTACCTCCGGCACCTTTCACAAACGCGCTTAACCCTAGCTGAATTATTAAAACAATTTCACTTCAAAGAAAAAATATTATTCTTAAACATTATCGCCTTCCCTTACAAACGCACTTAGGTTTAACTGAACAATTAAAATATTTTTACTACAAGAAATATAAGTATTAAGCATTGGCGCATACTTCGGAGAAACGCACTTAGGCCTAGCTGAACCAAAAAGATAGATAGTCCTCCTTAAATCTATGAGCTGAACCTCGCAATTACACGAATGTCTCATTTCAGTATTGACAGAAATTGTGATGACGTCACACTTGCCTACTTGTGGAGAAAAACACGATTTAACCGTGTGTGCAATAAAAAAACCACCGTACCTGACCTTACCTAACCTCCAAGTGCCCTTGGTCACTAATTTTATTAAATTTCGTATTGCATATAAAGAGAAAAGTTATTTTTCGTAAAGAAAAAAATAAACATAACTAGACCAGGATTCAATCCCGGGTCCTTCGGATTAGCTTTCCGACACTCTAACAGTACGCTAAATTGCCAACTGAAAAGAAGTTGCTTCTTGACACTCTTATTTGTCATTATATACAAGTAGCTACAATTAGCTAAGTATGACGTCATGACAATTTCTGTCAATACTGAAATGAGACACTCTACGCAATTACACATTCCTTTGTTTTTGTTTTATGCGGTGTTGTAAAATTTTCATGCTTGTTTGCTAGACCTTAGTGCGTTTCAAAAATATGCGTTCCGGAAGCTCTGAGCTAGTTTAGTCAACCTTTCCAACGATACCTGTGACGGACAGGTAATTCGCCCTCACATGATTATAATAACATTTAGTGCAGTGGATATTCTTAAAGTATTTTTTATATTCCGACACGCATTGATATTGTCGCATGCATGAAGAGACGCTTGAGTCAACGCCCGGCGTATGTTTGTGTCAGTGCTGGACAATTCTGCCCGAGAGAGCTGGCAACATTGCATCGAGCGAGACAGCAGAAGACATTGCGCGCGGCACCGGAGAGGAAACATTAAATGTGTGTCAGCGACAAAAATTCTCATTGTACAAGTGTAATTACTTATATATACAAAACTTATAGTGCAAAAGGATCAGTAAGTTCCAAGGATTTACAGGAATACAAAAACAGGACGAAAAGCTGGGATACTTATCGCCTAGGAATAAGTAACGTATACCTCGTTTTGCTGGACGACTTGTATGCAGCACTGAAGGTAACCTTTTTCGTTTCTCTTAATTATAGACAACCTGTTGGAATCTAATTACATATTTGCAGTGACTATTTGCAAGCTTCAGAAAGGATTATATGTTTTATTGTGTCAAGTGAAATGACATCGGATTATGTGTAGCATCGTTGTATCAGTTACATGTCGTCAACAGTGCTCTTGAAAACAAAAAAGAAGTCACGTGATTAAACGCGGGTTGTTGATGCTCGGACGCTATTGTTAACGTCGTTGTCGATTATCCGATACGCGTTTCTACCTTGCCTTCGTTTAGATAGTTTTTCTGTGGGCAATAACTAAAGAAATACAATTCAACTAAATAAAGGATCCTATTATTCTTTTGGTATATTTAGTTTAGAGTCATAGTAGTAGTACGGTTTATTTGTGTTATGTTGTTGAATTACAAAATAGTAGAGAAAATCTAGGCAACATTATTCATCATTACAAACTCGAATGCATCATTAGAGTATGAAATAAAGTAAGTCGTAACTTGCTAGCATTCATTGGACTCGAAAGCAAATAAATAAAAAATCAACGCAAACACAAGAATTGTAGGAAAAAAAAAGTTTTGTACGGAACCTAAGTAGTCAGTTCAAAACTCCTGTATTATAAAAAAGATACTAATAGCGTAAATTATGTAATACTGTGATACAATAGAATTACTCGCGCGCTACAAGTACATTGAACTGAAGTAATATTAGAGAAAACCTAACTCGTAAAAGTAAAGATAATACTTTTAAAAAGATTGTGATACCAGTCGCATACAATTTCTTCAAATTGTCAGGACGTCTTTTAAAGCGACATTTATAATATAATAATTCTTGATCAGTGCCTATCGTGTATATGTCAACAAAGCACGTTCAGAGATTAAAGCCGAATGTCGAGAAATTTAATTGTACTCCGTCAACTAATGTGAAGTACACCTTGTTACTTGTTAATGAAAAATAAATATTGTTGTGCATGTTAAGTATAAAATATACTTCATCGGACTCGAATGTTCATGGAGCACAGGTGTACGTAAACGTCGTAAGAGCGTAAGGAAAATATAGTTGCAGAATTAAGTAAAAATTGTGTAACGTTGGGCTCAACGCATTACGGGTACCCGGCCGATAAACATTTTCATTAACGATAACCTCTTATAATTTATGTCAAAAGCATTCAGATAAACTTTATTCATTTTTGATCGTTTCGTTATTAGTAGAGTGCATTATTGTGTATGTTACTCCTGTTTTGACACATTCAAACGCACTCAATTTTTGGTAAAATTATCACGTACCTACAGAAGTAAACGCACACACAAAAGAATAATCGCGTGTGTGCCCTGTAATCAGGTCAAATATTAAATATATTCATTGCTTTGTAGTAACATATCAATTTATTGGCATTTTTATGTATGTTTTACCTTTTGTACCGACGGCATACCAAAATACCGGAAAAAGTTCGATTTCTGAAAATAGTAATAAAGTATTCTAAAAAGTGTAGAAAGTGTTAGTATTTATTGGAATACTGAAGAAAACATTTCTATTAAGCTATTTCGTGAAGTTTCACCAAAAGTGACATTTTTCAATATTTTGGTCGGAGTCAGTAGAAGTGTTGTGGACTTTTGAGTCGGGGCTCCAGATATTAAAAACGTGGTTTTCTGCCTAAATACAGTGTTTTTCACCCATTTTCAAGCGTTTCAACATTCGTCACGCACTTTGCGACCGTTTCCCGCCATTTGCACACATTCATCTATTTGTTGATTTTTGTGCGTTTTTACATTATTTCGGGGCTCAGAGGACCTATTATCGGTATTACCGTTCCACCAACCTTTGTCTCCGGAATTCACTGGCTTACTGGTTTGGAAGTATTATACAGGACCCCAAGGGTGAGCAGTAGGGTTGCCTTTATCCTCGCTCGTTATCACGGAAGCTATATCATCCTGCGGCGCTCTTTTCAAGAGAAGTGGGACGTACACGTTTAACCACTGCCCGGTAAATTATTGTACGGATTGGTACTCCGGGAGGAAGGAATTCTTCACTTACCAAGAACCGTCATATACCTCAAGCTTCTCTCTAAACCTTGTGGTTTCTGAGATTTAATTTCTGGACACGGGCGAACAGAATGAGCCGTATTATAATGTTCCTTTAGCTGTAGCTTCGCTATCAAGATACCTAAAGGTACTCTGTTCACTCACTGCTGACGTCAGTTAAGTGAATATTTACTCTCCAGAGGCTCTTGTCGTTTATATAACATGAATAAAGGTCCATGAGTTAAATACTAATTAACCCTCTTATTCGATATGCACACCAATCGCTATTGTTAGTAAAGCTTTTAGAAATCTCGAGTTCCTAATGGGATTAGGCTGCAAACTTGCTAGTTGATCGATGCCACATTTTCTACAGATTTTGAATGCCACACTTACTACAAATCTTTCAGGAGAAACTTGATACAAACCTTGAATTTTAAAAAACGTTGGTAGACCAACATGGAGCCTGTAACGAGAAAAGATTTCAGTCTTCAGCGCGATTCGAGCTCAAGACCTTAAGATTTGTTTGTTGTCCGCCAATGCACGGATTTTTTTGTTGAATGAAGTACATTTTACTTGTCCTTTCATGTTACCAGAACAGTTTCTGGAATAAAGACATTTATGTAGACTTCAATTCGAAACTGGGAAAGCTTATTGATCCTGTGTTAGAACAGAGTTATAAAGAAGACTGATTCGTGATTTTTCACAGGCGAGTCACCTCAAGTAAAAGTTCATAATGATGTATACTTTATTGTTCGGTTCGGTGGTACTTCTCAAACAAATTGACTGCTAATTTCATAGATAGTACCCTAGTTTAATTTAAGTTACGACTGACATTGATATTTCCTTACAGTGATAAACTAGCAGCGATGTTTCCTGTTGGATTACAAACTAGATTGCCGGGTTTACAAAAGAAAAACTTCATCTTTTTTTTTTTAACAATTTCTGTTTGTTCGTACCACGTACTTATCTTACACCGTGGTTCGTACTTACAAATATCTCCTCTCATTTCCTTCCGTTTTTATTTTTCAACATTTTATACAGTTTTCAAAACTGAACGAATTTCCCGAAAATAAGTTAAACAACTCAAGTTAGATAATTATTCTTTTCTTTCCTTATACCCAATAGAAAGACCAAAAATCTAACATGTCATCGACTATAGCAGTAAAACATACGCATCATTATGATTTTCCTGAAGAGGTTCGCTTGCGAATATCAACGAAGCAGGCTGTATAGCTCTCAAACAAGATGAATGAACCTTCAGAGTTAAAAAATTCAGCATCCATTTCAATGCATTTACTTATGAAACTGTGTTCGTAATATGAGAGGACTAGTAAAATGGAAGATTGTTAGGAGTGGCGCAATAGATCAGTCGGTAGAATGACAGGCTGAAACAAAACTAAAGTTCGAGACCCAATCCAGACATTAGAAATCTTTTTTGACAAGACAGGTAAGTTTGGCGTGCAAAGTTTGTAGCAAATTTAGCATGTGTCAACTAGCACGTTTGCTGCAAGATTGTAGCAAGTTTGCAGCAGTCCAATACCAAACTTTGTGCAAATTTGCAATGTCAAGCCTCGTACAAACTTACTACAAGTTTCGGTGCTATGTGAACCTGTCCTCACGAAATTCCTGGATCCGCTACTGTTGTAATAGCATGATATAGGCCTATTGATGTACAGAAAACTTCTTGACAAATTGAAATAACAGAATTTAAATTTGTTCTCATTTTGGCACAAAATGAAACAGGAATGTATCCTAGTTTGGGAAATACTTGAACAGGAAAAGAAATATACGTTACAACCCGGGATTATATTCTTAGTCGATCGCTGGGAGAACTCTCATCCAAATATCGTTTCTAATAAATGCATCCCATCCTAGATATTGATTCGTAATTGATCCATTATTACCGCGTAATTTTCAACAGATATATTGTGTTGTGAGCATACTATAATACAGGGTGATTACAAATGAATCAACGGGTTTCGTGAGTGTATTAAAAAAAGAAGACTAATACACTTACAGTGAAACAACATACCTCAAAATAATCAGAACCTGTTTAAGTTTTAACCCGTTATTTCTCATACATGTTACTTTCACGATTAGCCACAGATGGCAGCATCATAACAAATGCTCTTTCTGGCTTCCTTTGGTCACACGACACCCATTTAAGGATAATCTAAAGCAACGATCTCCAACAAAAGATGGCAGTACTACATCCGTATACGTCTAATGTATTTTCACTGTTACACGAAATTTCAATGCTGCTACGACAAATTCAAGCCTAGAGAGTTGAAACTTTCACGGAAGAAAGTTCATGCCGATTTTTTATTCTCGTTTTCGTTCACTGTTGAAAGAGCTTCATTGTTATAGGTTTCGATATTCACAACAATAATGAAACGATTTCAACAATAAAGGAAGATAAAAAAAAAACGGCATCGATCATGCTCTTGAATTGGTTATGAACTTTCTTCCCTGAAAGTCTGAACTCTCTAGGCTTGAATTTATAGGAGCAGAATTGAAATTCCGTGCAACGATAATACATCAGACACATACGGAGATAGTGCTGCCATCTTTTGTTGGAGATCGTTGCTTTAGATTATCGTTAAGCGGTAGTCCAATTTGGCCCAAACGCGTTCTAGCATAGCGGGAGTGTTTGTTCTGAATGCATGTGTGATGCGTTACTTGAGTTCAGCTACATTTTACTCAACATTTTCCACACAGTTGGTTGCGCAATACCAAGTTCATGACATGCGCGATGTGTCGTCTTCTGTGGGCTGCGAATTAAAGTATCCTGCATTCGCTACTTGACGTTAACCAGCGACTTGAACTACGGCACCACTTCGCGAAAATTAACGAAGTCAGCCGAGTGAGTATCGTCTGCATGCCGAAGGATGACCACGGAACAAATTAAGAGGAGTTATTGCATTCTGTCCAAGCTCGCTATTGCCATTTAAAACCATGGTAATATTTTAGCTCTAATTCTCTTATCATATGAGATATCGTTGTGCTCTTTTTTGTTACATAGATTAAATTGTATGTAACAGTTGTCATTAGTACTTTCCTCCGATAAGCGTAGGAAAAATAATTTTAATTAATAAAAGTTCAAGTACATAGGTTCGTCTCTGAAACGCGCGCGCAAACTTTTGAGACTTGACAGACAGATTGTAAAATTATCCCCGCACTCCACAGTGCATTGACTCGGTTTCCAGCTGTGGAGGAGACCCTTCAGTTTGTCAATTCGATGTTTAATTATTACTTTTATTAATTAAAATTATTAATAAAACACGCCCCCTTCGCGAAAATTACCGAAGCTCGCCGAGTGAGTAGTCGTCTGTATGCCGAAGGATGGCCAAGGAACAAATTAATGCGGCAAATGTTTACGGAAAAACAACAAAATTTTTAAAGTTTATATTTATTTGTAACGAAAAACACCTTATTTTATACCGAAGAATCCATGTGTTGAGGTTATAACGTAGGCTGCGTTGAATTCCCAGATGAGATACAGATAAGTGGGAGGAAGCGAGTTAAAAAAAAAGTAGTGAAGTTCGATCATGCGAAATACTCCAAATATACACATCACATTTCAACTGAACTTTTTTTTTCTCTCTCTCTCTTTTTAACGAGTTTCCAGATGAATACATAACACCATATAATTATACAAAACATCATATTTTTACAAAAAAGTTTTAAAACGCAAGTTCCAAAGGAAACACTCCATAAAATATATATACATCACCTTTCGGCTTCAGTTTTAAAACGCAAGTTTCAAGCAAAAAAAACAACACACATACACACACACACACACACGCACGCACCTAAAGAGCATTACATTGCAATGTACTCTTCCTCGGTTCACTCATGGTGTAACAGTAAGGGTACTGCAATATCCAGTACTTCACTTGAACTTGGTTTTGTAATTCGTTCCTTATGCGTAACTTTCTTCTTCTTGGTCAAAAAGAGTTTTCTCTGTTTCTCTTCGCTGTCGTGGATTTCGAAAGTAATTTGGAAGCTTTATGGGAACGAATGAATTAAACAAATAAAACAAACACCCACAGCACAACTACCACGAGCCCTACAGGCTCTAAACATCGCACGAATTGCTAAAACAAGGCAACTAATTACTAGCAATCTTGCCAACTAGACCACGGACACTAACCAAACGAGAAGCCTTTCCAAAACATTAATGGAAACGACAATTGAGCTAAACCAACTTACAAGGTTCTCCAGGACGAAAATCAATAGCCATTACAGGCACAAACCTGCCAGTGCACGGCTAGCACTAATTATACACTCTCTCTGATATGTAGGCCACTAGACCACGGCCAAAAATGAAATATACCACGCACACAGCAAAGGTTTTTGCTAATAAGAAAACTATCTTTGAAAAGAAAAAAAGAACAGAAAGAACCGACCACCAATTTCACACATTTTTTTAAAAAAAGAAACAAGGCAAGTAAAGAAAATAAACAACAAATGTTTTCATATAACATTTATGCCCACACAGGTATGCATACTCTTACATGCACATGAGATAATTTGTTTCTGGCGTGTGTACTCACTTGTCATATAGATATAAAGAAAAACACAATCACACGCACACCTTATTTGAACGAGTAATTGGAAATCATCCTAAAGAAGGCCTTGGGCAGGCATAGTGGTTAGTGCACTTTCCTCTTATATGTATGGCCACAGATTCAATCCCAGCCCGGTCTGGTTCCTGAAAAGGAGGCTGGATATAGACCCAAACTGGAATAAATAAAAAACTTCCCGAACACGTTTTACATACCCGACTAGAAACAATGTGAGATTTCGGAATTGCCAAGAGGTTAGCACGCTCACACTTTATACAGGAGGTTACGGGTTTGATTCCCGCCAGACCCACTGAAAGACTGGTTTAGAATATGCCTTACCAAAAAATTGTAGGCTCCATCCTTAGAAGCTCACGCATCCACCCAGAATATTAATAACAATTGAACGGATCAAACAAGATGTAAACTGCATATTTAAACACAAAAACAACACAATACTGATTAAAATACATTCTAATAACAATAATTCTCAAACACAAAGACCGAGTAGTCTTAACTAACATAAAAACCACCCTTAACCAAACCAACCTGTGAACACGGCACACTTGGATCCTGAACCCAGTACCAACGTGTTAAACATACAAAAAAATAATTCCGCAAACTTAAGAACCCCAGCAGTGGTAAAGAGTTTCTTTAATAAAAAGATGCCTCACAAATTGGATGAAAAATGGGCATGTATACCCTCTAAGGATGCCCTACCGTAAAAATAAGAACCCAAACTGTATCCACGGACTGTGATGGCTCCGAGGTACTGGGCTTCAAACTACAGTGCATGAATTATATCAGTAACACAAAATATTAGTGCAATTTTTTTCCCCCGTCCGTTTCAAAAGTGCATAGAACACATTTAAGGTGATTTTTCTTAATTGGTTGTTCTGCATGAAACTTTTGTTCGTGATATCTGAAATTTTCAAGATGATTGAATCGTTTATCACAATTTGGGCATTGATAAGCAAATGATTTCTGGATCTTTAAAGGAGACGCGATTTCGTTTAATTTATTCGGATGTGCTTTCGAAACGACGCCTAAGTGATTTGTTATGGTCATAGTTCTTACCACACTCTGAACATACATGCTGTTTAATTTCGTTCATTTGGATCGACTTTACTCATACATCAACCCACTATAAATACGAACACAAAAACACGGTTCTACTAAATACGAACAGAAAATAAAACTCCACTAAAACATAAAACAAACAACACAACGAATGACTGTTCTCCCGCTAGAATATAGGAAAAGGAGCCCTCAGCCCGCCAAGCAGTTAACCCAGAAAAATAAAAACGCAGACAGCAGTTTCTTCATGCCTTTCTCCGACGCAAGGAGAGTATGCGCTCTCCCCCTCCCACTCCTTGGCTTCGACGACTACACACTCGGCAAGCTTCGGTAATTTTCGCGAAGGGGGCGTGGTCGGTGCCCTAGTTCAAGTCGCTGGTTAACGTCAAGTGCATTCGCTCCACTGTTTCATTGGAGACGGTAGGAGGTGCACCACGCAGATCTGCAGCTCCTCGGAAGTGATAGTGGGGGAGTGCGACGAGTGTGTCATACAAACATACACTACACGCCCAGACACTTACATATACATACACACATTACATTATTTTTTTTTACATTCATACATTTTCTCCACTGTACACAGTTTCCCTCTCTATTACTATACCTTCCCAACTTATTGGCTTATATCCGTCCCCACTCTACCGGATTTGACCTTTTTACCATTACCCGCTTTGGACACTTTAATTCCTTTTTTGCGCTTATTCCGGGTAACACGCTAAATCCGGTTGCGTAAAGACGTTATCTATTCAGATACGTACTTTTTAACAGGCCAATAGTCTAAATTGACTGAGGCCTTTGTTCGCTCCAAGGAGCATTTTAGACTAGACTAAACTAGACTAGAGACGGTAGGACGTCCTTTGCTTGTACGTTTGCACATGCAACCTGTGTACTTGAACAGCCTGTATCATCGCAATATGCTTTGGTGTCAGGGTGCTCCTGTTTTGAATTGTCTTCGGAATGCACACTGAACTCTAACGACTGACTGACACTTTTCATATTTTAAGATACAAAACGCTTTTTGCTGCCCAGATGCCATTTTGACAACTGTTGCCATCTGTCGCTAGTCGTGGAATTTACATGTATGAGAAATTACGCGTTAACACTTTCACAGTTTCTGATTCTTTTGTGGTATGTTGCTTTACTGTAAGTGTAAGTGTATTAGTCTTTTTTAAATATTAAACTCACGAAACCCGATGAATCATTTGTAATCACCCTGTATATAGAAACACAAGTTCCATGGTGTGCGATAAAAGTGGTGGAGGGCTCCAGGTCCAGACCTCCCTAAAAAATCGGGGGTGGACTCATCTCTCCCGAGCCCACTGTAAATTTAATCCCTGGTTACAACGTATATTTAATTTTGTATCATTTTCACAAACTATTGCATAATAAAATTCACTCACTCTGAAAGCTTATTATGAAAAATAAGTTGCACGTTTCGGATAAAATAACTCGACTGTCTGTGTATCGCAGTCTGCCATATCTCTCGATCCATATCAAGTGGTCCAGTTTTGTGAATAGTTCCTCTAAGAGTGCGCATTTAATTAAGATGCTTACCAAAAATAGAACTAAAAAAGGACTCGGCATAGGGATGCATTGATGGTTGACGTCTGTTGTGAATTTATTGGAAGCCAGGGAAAAGTTAACTTTTTTTTTTTAGAATTTTATATTTATTAATCTACAGTATATCAGAGATAAAGACAAAAATGACAACACATTAAAGCTTGATTATTATAGTAGCAAATATATTTGTTTCCGTTTGTGTCATTCCATATCAAATCAACCAATGATCTGGAACTTGAAAACTCGGAAATCCGAAACTGTTTGTTCATAAGTACCATCGGTAAGGATGAAAAATGCAAAATTTCATGTTTTTGTCACACTTTTGGTTTTTGAATTATAAATTGTTAAAAAAAATAAATAAAAGATCGACTGATTATTGAATAAGGCAGTAAGAATTATTAGTTTGGAATTATTTAGTTACAAGCTAATAAACCTACCACATTTACCATAAGGAAGTGGTAGGCTTATTAGCTTGTAACTAAGTAATTTCAAGCTAATCATTCTTACTGCGTTTTTTTAAATACAGAGATCAGATTGGACTAATTCGTTCTTACTAGTTTTGTTCTAAAATATTTTTAATTTGAATTCCACCTATGGCCTTTAGGCATCTAAGGCTCAGGCTGAGATAGGAGAAGAGGATTCGGGAAGGTGTCGACCGGGATCTATGTTGAAGGTGCCATTTCGGCATTTGCCTAGTGTGACTGAGGAAAACCCTTGGAAATCACAGTCAGGATGGTCAGCCGCTGGGATCGGACCCACGACCTCCCGAATGTTACGCCAATGTTCTACCCTTGAGCTACTGCGGCTCGGTTTGTTCTACAATAGAACTGAAATAAAGGTACTGTATGTCACATTTTAACCAATTATATTTACTTGCTAAAAGCCATTTTGCGTACTGCCATTTAAGCTAGTTATACACGTTATGCATAAGTGGCAGAGTACTTATGTTATATATATATTTTCCAACATGATCCCATTGAAATACAATCATGAAATTTGGCACATACATTCTAATCAGAAGAACATTTAACACATATATTTTTTTAAAATAAAATTTCGATTTTGAGCTATTGAAAAAAAAAATATTTTTATGTTTTAAAGATCGTATAAAGATTGGTCTAATAAAGTCAAGTAATATATCAAATTACAGCTCTTGAAATTCTGAAACGAATTGTGCAAGTTTGAGCTATCTAGGTCAAATAGTTCTTTAGTTTTTGACATTTAAAAGTTTCAAAATGCGTCAAAAATCAGTCGATCCTATGTTTTTTTAAACAATTTATAACTCAAAAACCAAAAGTGACAAAAACATGAAATTTTGTATTTTTGAACTTATTGATGCATAGAACACAATTACCAAATATTACACATTTTGTAAAACCTAAGGTTTATTTTTTATATTTATTGTTATTATTAATATATTTTTAATTATTAATATATTTTATTATTAATGTATTTTTATTATAAAAATATAAAATTATGTTTTTATTGGTTGATTTTGTATGGAATGATCCTTTACTATATCCTATTCAGAACAGAACTGGAGTCTATTTTATACGTTCAGGCGAGAAAACAATCTTCCCCCCCCTGGGGGGGGGTTAGAGTAAACAGAGAAAGGGGCAAGAAAAAACATAATTTAAAATATACAGATTAATTTCATATTTAATACATATTACAAAACAAGATTATACACAGTCCGGTCCATAAGTTCCCGGACTGAATTTTTTACCGCTTTCCTACCAAAGCTTTTTTTTTTGCGGGGGGGACAGCGATTGGATTATGTAGTACTAGGGCTACTTAAGAACAGTGCAAATTGGCGTTAGTGTAGTAGCAGTAGTTTAGAAGGCAAGACGTGTGATTCACACCGCTGCACAGTGGGACAGAATGCCAAACTAGCGGGACAATATTATTTTACAATGTGAAAGGTGGTTTTATGTAATGAGGTACAAAATATAGTCATTATGTTCAGTAATATAATGAATTCAATCTTAACTCAAGAGTGTGGACAATTTCTAGCCTATTATTGCCGAATTATCACAGGCAGAATGACACTGCTGAAACCAATTCACACTGTGAGTCGGGAACTGCTGGTGGTACAAATGATAAACACAAAACACGGAAATATATTGCTATAACAACTAAGACTAGTAAATAAAGGCTACAAGATTCTCTCATCCTTACAGGGAACGAACGTTGAGAAAATAGCTGTACTTTCCTCGACATTAAAATGCACACACACACAACAAATATTCATCATTATTTTAGACTCAACCAATTCCTCTTTGTCTCTTCACTCATCACCATCATTAGCACTAGTCAGAATCATCAGATAGTTCGAAATCTTCATTTTTCTGTGATGCCACGTCTCTTTGATGCAGTAAGCTGCGAACGTCCGAGGGTAGGGCACTTCTCTTGCTCGTTGATGAGAGAAATTGAATACATGTAACTAACAGATTAGAAGTGATCAAAAGGCGATGCAGAACGTAATCCATAGTTGCCTGTCTGGAACATTTCCCTGAATATCCAAGACGAAATTTTCTCAAATGCTTGTTTCTAGCCTCTTGCACATCTTCCGACAATATTCCAATTCGCAGTAGTGAGTTGTATGACAGTAGCACCGTGTATAAGAATTTTGTATGCTGAGGGTGGCATATAAACCAGGTATATAATTGCTGGTACATGCACCTGGTTTCTTTTGCAAATGATTCGAATGCCTCAGTATTTATGGGGTACCCAGACGACATCGCCCTCAAAACTGTCCCGAATCTGTGTATAAGCTTCTTATCAATTCCAGTGATAGTCGACAATATTTCTGGATCTGTGAAGCGGCGAGCTGTATTTCCATCATTGGAATTACCTTTCCTCCCAGGCTGATCAACAATCAAACCCATTTTCTGTCTGAACTCTGCAATTATATCCGCTTTTCTTTTCTTCATGGCAACCTTAAGCTCTTTTCGCCTAATCTGCCAAGTTTTCAGTTCAAGTCTGTAGGAAACGTGCAGGAGACACTCGAAAAACCTGATTCACGCATGCAATGTAGATAAACCAAATCTGTATTTACTTATATCTGGTGCATCATTCACCTCTATGTTTTCGTTCATGGTTTTAGGAGTAGCCCTGCAGATGAAACAACGTTGTGAACATCTGCCATTCCATTCCCATTTGTGTCTTCAATGTGAGGCACATGCTTCAGGTCAATCACATAAACGTGTCAGTTTCAATATCCATAATGTACTTGTGTACTTTCCATGAAACATGCTGCGTTTACAGCAAAGGGGCACTTTGGGGCAAGTTCTAATTATACTGCATGAATGTAGGAGCATTATACTACATTCATGAAATTATTTATAAATCCTATCTCGCTATGTTTTTTCATAAGTCAACAAAAACTAATGGATGTCATTAATTTTATGGATTCCATCACTATCAACAAAACTGCATGTGTTGCAGACAAATATTACAGTAATAGTTTTTCAATACATCAGACAAATTATACAAACCTTCAGTAACAATAGTCAGTTGCAATCTTAGAACTCCATCCGTTAGGGTTAGAACAACACGTCCTTCAACTTTCCGCACTCTGAGCTGTCTGAAGAGCTATTTTGCTAACCACAGATTCCGGTCACTTATGTGGCGTGCAGCGTTGCCATATCTTCTGTGAGGAACTTAGCAAGCGTTAGAATAATTAACTTGGACTTAAAGCAACACAATAAGTACAAAAGTAAACAACTTACAAACATTGTCAAAAATGGATTTTGTCCCGCTAGATCGACGTTTTGTCCCACTCTGTTGTTAGTCTGTGACAAAGTGTGAAATGGATGAGAAGGATGAATAACGTATGTAGCGATTAAATTCTGCTATAAAGCCAATATGTCTGCAACAGAGACGCTAGAAATGATTCAGAAAGGTTATGGTGATGCAGCATTAAGCCGAACAACCGTTTTTAAGTGGTACACTGTAAATAAAAAAGGTGTAACTTTACACCAAAAAGGTTCAGCATTTAGGTTCCACCTCAAGGTGTAAGTGAAGGGTGTAAAGTTTCGACCGGTTGATATGTTACACCCCAAAGGTGTAAAGTATCGATTTCGCACAACTACACCCACGAGGTGTAAGGTTGCACCCAAAAGGTGTTAAATTTTGCCGCAAAACTATCACCCCTGAGGTGTAAACATCACTGCCTTCACTTACACCCTGAGGTGGAACCTAAATGCTGCCACCTTTGGGATGTAATTGACAAGTTGGAAGGTGTAACGGAAAAGGAAGGTGTAACATTACACCTTAGGTTGTAAATGCTTCCACCCGAAAGGTGTAGTGGAATATGCTCCCACCGAAGGTGCTCCCCGTTCCCGCTGGTGCATGCTGGTTGCATAACGTTACCTGCAGTGCATTGTGTTGATCTGTATATTGCTTTACATGTACGCCTGTAGTCTCTAAAAATTGGGTTCAATTGACGGATTGAATCAAGAGTAGCAGCGATTGGACTACATCATTTCGCATGATGGGCTGTTTTCACTTTGTCTTTACCTGTTGGTATGTTTTTCCGCAAACACGAAGAAAGCAAAATTTGAAGCACTAGTCCATCATGCGAAATGATGTAGTCAGCAGTTACATCTGAAAAGTTGCATAACCTTTCAAGTATGCTACTCTTGATTCAATCCGCCGCTGTAGTAATGCCACGGGTCCGCAGGACCCCCTGACTGGACTTCTAGCTCAAGATAGCTACTTTCGTCCTTTGTAATAATTAATTGTTTGTGTATTTAAGATATTTTTAAAGTTTGGAAGTAAAATGAACCGGATTGTGCACCCGGACCCAGGCGACGCACCAAACAGACCTCCAGTAAAATCTACGTACCTCTCGAATTGTATGTTAAAAGTCTAAAGCACAGACCGGAAGTATACAACCACTTCCAAATGAGATCTCACATCCGCAAAACTGCCAGAATCCCAAGACAGGTTGAGGTAAGTAGGGTTGATTGGATTTAATTAAGTGATAGTAAGGAAAATTTGCTGATTTGGGCCTCCATGTCATTTGGTTTGGAGAGTGAATTGTATCTTTTGAGCTCAATTTCACATCCGTAGCGAAGATTTAAGGTAGATGTTTTGTAGTTATAAGTTGTATTATGCCTGTGATAAAGTTAATATGTAAGTAATTCTTTATAAGTAATTTTATGTTTGATAATTCTGTCATTTATATGATTTGGTAAATTTTCCTGTACATTTTTTTTATGTTTTGATAAATCGATATATATTTTCCTGCGTTCTTTCAAATATGTATCTATTGCTACAATGGGTATCCTGTTGTATAACTGTATTTTCTTTTCAGTCCACATCTTTTCCATATATCGAATCCAATATCTTTCGAATTTCTCTATCTTTTCTAAGTTTATACCTGAGTGAAACAGTTCGTGACCGTACATGGTCATTGGTCTGAGGATGACTAAGTATAATCTGATCTTTATGGATAGTGAAAATGTTGAACGGAAGTATGTTTTTAATAAAGAATGTGTTCTGAGTCCTATTGTATGTTTTTCTTTAATGTGAGTTTTGAAATTTAGCCTTTGGTCCATAGTAACTCCCAGATATTTGGCGGTTGACTTAGGTTTAATTTTGGTGTTATGAATTTTTATGAATTTCACCTTATCTTTACGTGTACCCCTCCCTGTCGGATAGAAAAGAATGAATTGTGTTTTATTTTGATTTAAGTGAAGCTTCCAAGTTCGACACCATGAGACAAATTCGTCTGTTATTACCTGTAAGTGTTTAATTGCAAGTTCAGCATTACGAGCACTGGTCCAGTAAGCAGTGTCATCTGCAAATAAGCCAAGTTTTGTTGATAAATCTTTAGGTTGTGGAGTGTCGTTTACATAAATGAGGTAAAGGTAAAGCCTTGAGGGACACCGCGCTGAATGTTAATTATGTCTGAGATTTCATCATCAGTTCTGACTTGTGTGATTCTGTTCGTAAGAAAGTTGTTTATCCAGCGAATGATAGTTGTTGGTAAGTTGAGTAGGAAATGTTTGTATAACAGACCGTATGCCAGACAGTATCGAATGCCGAAGTTAGGTCCATAAAGACCGCGGCAGCTCTTTTACCTTTGTTTAACGCTCTTTGAATATCGGTTGTTATTCTGATAAGCTGGTCTATAGTAGAAATGTGTGCTCGGAATCCTGCCTGACTATTTGTAATTAAGTTCCTTTCCTCTAGGCATCTGTTCAATCTCTTAGTGATGACTGTTTCACACAATTTAGCGATTGTATTAGTTAAAGTTATGGGACGATAATTATCTGAAGTAAATCTGTTTTTGTTAGCTTTAGGTATGAAAACTGTATATGCTGATTTCCAGGATGCGGGTAAAAAGCCCGTTTTGAGTGAGGCGTTAAGTAAAAGTGTGAGAATTTTGTAAAGTATGTTTGGAGCTTTTTTGAGAGCAATATATGGTATGCGGTCAGGACCCGGAGCAGTAGATTTTTTTCTTTTTTAGAATGTTAATGATTTCTTCCTGTGATATTTCATCCAGTAGTATATCAATGTGCATGTCATTGTTGTCCTGCCTGTCTAAATTAACGACGTCTATGGAGTGATCTATAATGGATCTGATCTTTTCAGCCGTTCTCGCGACCTCCCTCTGTAATTCCTCAGGATGATCTCGATCGTCACTTGTTCTTTCTTTAAATTTATTATAGACATTTTTTGTGAAATCCTTATTGTTTGATATAGGAATATTGTCTAATTGAGCTGGTGTAGTTTTTCTGTTAATTTTGTCAATTGAACCCATTTTTTATAGAGACTACAGGCCTCCACGCCTTATCATGTGCATTGCATGTAAAGCAATATACAGATCAACACAATACACTGCAGGTAACGTTATGCAAGCAGCATGCACCACAGAAAAAACTGTTCTTGAACTTTGGACAAAATCTACGTTTCAGAGATATAGGCTGCCAAAAGCGTGGGAAATGAATTTCCGAGGCCTATCCAACGTAGAAGGAAGTGCGGCTTAACAAATCAATTACGAAATCATAAATGTTTTATTTAAAAACTGCGTTTCAAAACTGTGCGATGCGTGCGCAAGGGATTCCCCACAGCGATGATGAACCAATGGAATTTACTGTTGGTTCGTCAAGCTCTTTCAGAGGAGTCCCTTGGGCACGCACCGCACAGTTTCGAAACATGCATTTTTTAAATAGAACAGGTAAAATTAACGTAAAAAATAGTACTTACATTGAAAACAGATTAAACAAACTTGCCGAAGCTATCGACAACTTTAGAAATATAGACGAAGCACACAGAACGGAAAACAAGATGGCGGTCTCGGCGAGGCAAAAAAATAAATAAAACAAATATATGTCTTCTTAAGTGATTTAATAAGCCGCACTTTCTACGCTGGATAAAGTATTTGAAATGTAGACCTGTGAAAATCATTTTTCTACTTCTTCGGCAGCCAAGTACAGGAAAGCAGTGCCAAAAATGCATTACTGTACCGTTTGGCAGAAAGCAAGTAACGAGTATCGCATGCGGTTGAAGCACGATCTGACACTCGACAAGTACTCTTATATTTGTGATAGTGACTTCGATTCAATTGCTATGGTTTTTGCTTTTAGTTTTGTTCATATAACGATAAATGTTTGTGCTTCGATGGTGATTGAATATGTAAAGACACAAACAGTTGAGAACGCTACCTAAGTGCCTTTTAAAGAAAAGGATACTCACTCCTGCTAAACCGGCATCCATCACCGGTGCTTACTGCACATGGACACATTATTGTACTCCGACATTTTCCAAAAATACGTAACGTTTGATAGATGTAACAATGACACTATGCATTTTTTTTAAAAAAGTTAAAATTGTGACCGGACTGGGAATCAAACCCGGGACCTTTGGGCTTACATCCAATGCGCTACCACTGCGCCACCCACTCGATTCTTTAGTCACACAAGCTCCATTCTTTACGTCGGTGCTCGTTCTCTCGAACAGAGCCAGAATTTAGGCAACACTTACTTAAGTTACCTATAATGTTGATAGACCATCAAGGCTGAAAATTAGCAATTCATTAAAATAGTCAAAACTTTCGAGTACATTTGTGATGAAACATTTACCATACAAAGTTGTGAATTTGTACAATAGTAGATTACCTTTCTAGCTTGGTATTGGAACCAGAAAAACATAATTATTGCTATAGCTATAATTATTATTGCTAATTATTGCTATTCCGTGTTTAATATGGTGTATCGAATTCAGGTACAGCAACTGTCGAAATCAGGAGCCAATCGTAGGTTTCACTTTTAGCATTTTAAAAAAATATTAAACGTATCCACTCAAGTCAGGCATGTTTTTGTAATGAAAATGAACATATGAAAGTTTCAGAAAAAAACATAAAAGATCGCACCGGCGCACTTACCTTACTAAAGCAAACTAATCTAACTTTACCTAACCTGAAATCGGTATTTAGTATCGTCACCGCTGTTTTTATCCTTGTGTTCGGAAAGTGATTGGTTCGACGTCCGTGGCTATTTGAAGGATGCTTTTCTCTGTTCCACAAGGTTTATACACGACCTGCTTGGCGTACGTACCTTCTGTACGGGAGACCGTTAGTTCAATTCTCGGGAGTACCGTTACCGTGGCTAAATGGTTAGTATATGGCCAGTTATCTGGGAGATGAGGCTTCGATTCTCAATCAATATATGGGGGATGGGGTCCGCGACAAAGCAATGAGGTTTTATCTGTGTTGGTTTACTTCGTCCTTTTCGTTATGGGTGTGGTGGGGGTATGGGGGAGACGTAACCCCATTACGTTGAGATTCTTATTTCCGCTTTTTGGCATATAGGCGTACGCTGTGTAAACGGTTAGGTTTCCTTAGCCCTGTACTTGTGCAAGGACTGCGAGAGTTCCATAGAAGGTAGAAGGAAGTGCAACTTCGTGGAAGTGGTTTAGGGGAAGGGGAAGTACCCTCTCACTCCGCCTCCTGTCACTCACATTCACTTTGTTGCATGTCCATCTACCTTCTATGGAACTCTCACAGTCCTTGCACCAGTACAAGAGTCAAGTTCCGAAGTTTGTGGGACGGTCCACGGTAGATACCAAAGCCTGTAGCAGACGCTTCGTTGCTACATTCATTTTTTCCTTTTTGTTTTATTTGTTTCATGCAGCTTTTCTATTCACAGTTATTAATAATATCATCGAAAGCTATTATTTTACCTGATTTATTTTTAAATAAATCATAACATCTGCAGGGATGCACTTTCTTCTTCAAAAACGAAATTGTTTTGTTTTGTTTCAGCAGAGTTTTGCTTTTCGACAGTGTTTTGTCTGTTGAGTGTGGAACTCCGGTTTCCCATGATGCTCTGGGTAACGCGTTGAAAGATGGACTACGCTGAGTGAACAAATTAAGCGGTGTCGGAATATCCGACTACAAATTAATAATCCTAAGTTAAAGGATTACCAAACATATCAGAATTTGCTTCATTAAAACAACACAATATGTATAAGTAGTAAATACTTATATATAATTGATTCCTTGGGAATATTTACAAAATTCCAGGTCGGTGACTGTTAGAACATGTGCAAATTTTCCCGCCGTGAACCTTTTCGGTAATTGAAGCTGAATTTTTCGATTAAATAACTAACTTTTAATCAAGATTTTTGTGGTTTGAATAGTGACAGTGTATTTACGAGTTATGTCTGAGTAATAAGTTAATCTTCCCTAACTGACGAAGAAAAACAGTGCTTCCCTTGGTACTCTGTAATCGAATAGCTGCAAATATTTACTAAGGTTAACCAATGGTCATAGTAAAAATTTACTATTTTAAACTTTTGTTTATTTAATAATATCTTGAGATGAGCAGTGTTCAGCTTTAACTTGATACAATTCTTCTCTGCATTATACCTGGAAATACAATGAAAACCAACTATGTATTCACTTGCAATAGTGTGCTGCTTATGTTTAAACTGATAATCAAGCTGCTGATAAGATGAAGTTTGTGTGTGTCACTCAACCATGCCAATGTTTCAGTATGCTAAGTGTTGCTCCTGAAATAAATAGTGAATCCGAAGTGATGTGTAGTGCGAAGCATTTACAGGCAACTAGGCCATACATTCTCATCCTAATAATGTGTGTGCTTCTTAAACTGCTACCGTGTGTGTATGTGCAGTGATCTGATGATATAAATATAATATCCTGCAACGTGTCATATATTTAGAAATGTGCTGTGTGTTCGGCAGTCAGTCCTTTATACACATAGGTTTGTACAAGGGGGTACGGTTAAGTACCTACACCCAGAAAGCCCATAACAAACATGGGCCTACTTAAGCTGTTGTTTTCTCACCATGTTTATGTGTAATTAACATTAATTATGTCCACTCCACTTTCTCATTGCAATGTTTTTAATAATAATAATAATAGTATGTTCACTCCACTCTATCACCCTCTCTTGACGGGGTCAAGTCAAGTTTATCCACTCCACTTTTGCTCTCCTACTATGTAAGAGCTATTTTATTTTTAGAATAATTAATTAATACATAAATAAATCTAGAAAAATCACATAATTTTATGTATGTCAAGTTTATAATTAAAAATCAAGGTCATGTAATGTTTTAGGCCCCTTTTATTTATAAATTACAGGAAAAATATTAAAAGTTCGATTGTTTTACTTTAGGTCCACCGGACCCATGAACACTTAACTATTTAGTATATTATTGCACCGCTATACATATTTAATGCACAGAACAGTAGAAATAATACATTCAATGCATTTAACATCTTTTTATAGTTATTTAGTTTTGTTTACTAGTATGTCAGTAACAAAAAGCCAGTTAGTTTACAAATTATTAGTAACCAGTTTAAAATAAGTATTCAAATGTCACAATAGTTGCATTCTCATTTTTTGTTTTTTGTCAAAACATACCGCTGTTGTTTTTTTCTTATTATTACAAAATTTACCAATCTTACGTTCACGTAAGTGTACTTTAGAGTAATGGTACCAGTATTGGACCATATGTTACAAAAGTATGTGTAACTCAATTTAAAGACAGAAATTATTTATTTTGGTAATAAACCTGATATGGAAAATAGTAAAAATGTTTCCTTTTGCCATAACAAATTTTGGTTTAGGCTTTTAGCCTGTAGTTTGTATTAAAAAAAATAAGGTAAATAATTGACCTATTTTCATAATTGGTTCCAAGTGTTTTAAGATTTTGTTGCGTGGCCGTTTTGTTGTTTTGCTGCCGTGCTAGCTTTGAAATAGGTATACCTTAGCCAGTATTTGTTCCTTGTTGGGGTTGTTAGTTAATACTGGGGTTTCAAGTTGTTTTCTGCGTCGTCAACTTTTAGTGATGCTGCTGTATGATGTGAAGTCATGAAAAATATTATTTTGGAGGCCTAACGAGTTCGATTGATCAGTGTATGATCTATAATACAGTGAAGACTTCAGGTTGGTAAGTTCTTCGTATTTTGAGAAGTGTTGTTAACACTATTGAACTTTGAACGATGTGTTCTATATTATTGAGGAGCAGAGTACTCCTATGGTTATATTTGATTTTTATAGCAACCCAGGATATGGTGAGTACTGCGTGGGTTGATTTTAGGTTAGGTCCTCTCTCTCTTTGCTATGACCATTTTTGAATAATGGCATTAATGCACCATCACTTGAAACTTGGAGCTCCAGTGTTCTAATGATTCCCTGGGGGTAGTAGATGCTGACTAGGTATGATTGTCCCAGTGTGTAACATGGCTATCCTACATCCGAGTGCACATTTTGTGTGTAACTTGTTCGGGAGTTTGTTCCTTCTCCTCAAAAAAGGATTTTTTTTAAATAGCACTTGTGGTAACACAGTGCGCGAAACATACCTGCCCTCATCTTGTGTGGATGTGTTGTGGTGGTGACCACCAGGGAGGGGATGTTTCAAGCCCATCCTAACCTAACCTTACCTTAGTTAACCTAAATTTTTTTAATTTTTCGTGCAAAACCAGGCGGCCCACCAACTTTAAAATAAATGCCCAGTGCAAGACACAGGGATCATGCTCCCGGTATTTCGTATTGTCACCACTGTTTTTATCGACGCAGAAAAAACACACAAAATGAGAAAAAATACATTTTTTGGCTATACATTAACATACAAGTAGGTTAAGTTATGTTGACAACGGGGGCTGATGATACTAAACTTGCTCACTGAAATCAGTAGGCATATACCTGTGGCAATGTTCTACTCAGTGTTACGGAAATGTTATTTCGCAGTAATGAAAAGCGAAGTCATGTATGAAACATGTTGGTTTATGAGCGATCTAGAACCATCCCATTACCTCCCGCGTTTTGTAGTCTACTTGTGTTCAAGGTTCAAAGCTGTAGCAGAAACAAGTGCACCTCGTGTTCAAAGCTTTGAGAATTAAATATAACAACGTCTATTCCAGCTTTGAATGCTGCATGCAGGGGTTACTTCAATATAACGTTCTTAAACGTAATAAGTACTAACCACAGACTAAATGGTACTGACAAGCCTTTTATCCTCCCTTTGAACGAGACAAAGGCTCTCGTATACTGTAACTCATTTTTGCTTCCTGTTTAGCGTTTTTTTTACTGGTTATAATCTTAAATAATAAAAATGTTAATATCAAAGAAACTAACATTACGATATATTATACTTTACCTGTAATAATTCGGTACAAAATTATTTATACACAATGTTGTATTTCTGCTCAAAACCGCACAAAAAACGCTCAAAGTACTTCAAGTTATTACGTCAGTTTCCGCCACTACGTGAATCAACAAGTTATACTAATTTCTTACACCGCCCTCTATTATTTACACTTGTCCTATTTTTAATTTAAAGACTAACGTTAAAAATATTTACATTTGACAAGAATACTATATTTGCATACCTGACAATAATATATACTTACCAGAGTAATAAAACGACTAATGTGATCTTCCTGATTGAGCAGTTTACACCTCTGCGTAATCGTTTACTCTCTAGCCTACTAACTTTACACCCTTTTCAAAGGGTGTAAAGTAACACCTTACACCTGTATGTGGAATGTTAATACCGAAAGGGTGTATACGTGGCACCTAAGGGTGTTTCGTTCACAAAAACACCTCATAGGTGCTACATCACACCTGAGAAGGGTACTTTGGGGTGTTTCATTACACCATATGATTTACAGTGTATAAACAGTTTCGAGAGGGAGTCAGTGAAGGACGACGAGCGCAGTGGTCGGCCTACAACAACCGGAACCGATGACAACATCTCCGCCGTAGTCAAAATGGTCAATAAAATGACGTCTCAATTAACAGATACACTCAATATACCAAAAACTGTGGTTTTACGAATTTTAAGCGAAAACTTGAGAGAACGAAAAGTGTGCGCAACGACGATTAAACAGTTTCTGGCTCAAAAACAAATCATAACCTTGAACCATTCCCCTTACTCTCCACACCTGTCTCCGCCCGATTACTTTCTGTTCCCCAAGGTGAAACTGCAACTCAAAGGGTGAAAAATTAGATACTATCAAGGAGATTCAAAGTGCTGTGACCGACCAGCTGAACAATATTCCCGCAGAAGAGATTTCCAAGGCCATGAATAAGTTGGGAATGTGCTCAGCAGTGTATTGCTTCAAATGGAGCCCACTTTGAATAAACAAACTAAAGAAATGATACCAGCCTTCTTATTTTTCTTCCAGTGGGCCTGTCCGGGAACTTACGGACTGGTCTGTGTAGGACGAATTGCCAAAACAGCTAAATTATGTAATGTTAAATTCATATTATAAGCTGACACGCAAATGATTCTCAAATAAAATAAAAAACTTGTTAATAATAAAGTCAAAAGAGAAACAGCACAGAACAAAAAGATCACTAGAATTATTCGCATACGTACAGGTTTCTTGAAGAGTTGTACTTCGATCACTGTTTGTCAGACCATCGTTTGCAGAGCACACCAAACGTTCCTTCTTACCCCGTACCCTCTTGCTCCGCTGCCATTGTTCTTGAAAACAGTGCCCGCCAATGCTTACCTTGTCATGTGTTCCTTTCGTCAACTGCCCTAACTATTGGATTGGTGTGAATGAAATGACCGCTTTGACGCCTGGTGGAAACGTACCTCAGCAATACAACACAGGGATCGACTGAGGTCATGCGTCTAATGTCACATACGTCGAACAAACAGGCTGGGGTACCGAGATAGTCAGAAGGAGGCAGTGTGTTGTTAAACAGGGTCGTATGAAAGTGCACCATGGATAATACACAATTACGAGTGATTTTTCTTTATGAATTCAAACTGGAGCATTCTGCACAACAAGCCGCAAAAAGCATTTAACAGTGCATGTGGGACAGGAATCTCCACCATTCGCCGTTGGTTTGTCAAATTTCGTTTCGGTGACACAACATTGCCAAATTAGACCCGCCGCCACCGACCAACATCATGTTAGGATGATCTGCTCAGGAACACCGTGGAACTGGACTCTCGGAAAATACTCGTGCCATTGTAGACGTGTTAGACATACACTATATCACTGTCTGTCGCAAGCTCCGTGCAATCGGTAAAGTGAAAAAGTTGGAGACGTGGGTGCCACATGAGTTGACACCGGCCGACAAGAATCGTCATCTGGAGGTGTGCAGCTCTCTGACTGTGAGTGTAAGGAATAAGCGGAAAGATTTCCTGCATCAGATTGTCATTTCAGATGAAAAATAAATCTGCTTTGACAATCGTAAACGGTCAGGACATCGTGATCAACGTCCATGACAGTGTCCTAAACCACCTCTCCAACCTCGAAGGTTTTGCTGCTGGTATGGTGGTCTATGGCGGGATTGATCCATCATGACTTTCTCAGGTGAGGTGAAGGTGAAATCGTTACAGTGCTGAACTCCATGAAATACACCGCAAACTTGTCCGCAAGCATCCAGAAATGGTGAACAGATATTGTGTCCTCATGTTGCATGACAATGTCCGCCCACACGTTGCGGAAAGAACGTTGCAGGGTCTCCATGAGTTGTAGTATGAAACCTTTCTTCACACGCCGCTTTCCCCCGATTTCGCTCCCCCTGATTACCACCTCTTCCGACACCCCGATCACTTCTTTGCAAGGAAGACCTTCCCTGATGATCGGGCGGTGCAAGAAGCAGTTGAGGATTTATTCGTATCGCAAACTGCAGACTTCTTTCGCCACGATGTCCAATCGTTGGCTGAGCGATAGCAACAGTGTGAGGATGCAGACGGCGAGTACTTTGATTAACCAGGTAATGCAGTTTTTTTCTTTTTGCCTTTGAGCATAACGCACCTGGGGTGGACACTTCAATCGGACCAACCCAATACATAATCAAAATTATAACTTTCACCAGGAATATTTACAATCTTCAACCTTGAACAGAAATTTAGCTATAAACTATAAAACATGCCTACAGAAAGTCAGAAGTTTTGTTCCGCTACCAAAAATCATAAAATGTCAACACAACCACATCTTACTCCCTTCCCGCACAAATTCAGCGCCCTCTTGCTTTCACCGTCCTGTACCCACGATGACTTATTGTTTCCTAACGTTGCCAGCTTTACGAAAATCTCTTGTTTACTCTTGGTTTGCCTTGGTTTCCCATAAACGCTGGACTCTGATTATGATGCTTTTTTTTTTTTTTTTTTTTTTTTTACCAAAGTGCATTTTCCTACTAGGCAGATGGTTCTGCGTTTGCAAGGTTTACACACAAACATGCCAATTCCCTCATAAGTAGAGCAAGGTTCGTGCCACCACCGCTGATACGACAAACATTGCACCGAGAATTCATGTATCCTGACAGCATGAGCAGCAAAAGATTTCTGGAGTTTATGTTTGATTTGGATCAGATACACGTTGGATCTTCATCTTCTGAGATGTTGACGTATCACATTTGGACTCCCTGCTTCCTCTTGAAGTAATTGATGCTTGGAGCTTACGTTTGAAAGAAGAAAACATCATGATCTGACGGGATTTTGTTCTCCTTTGTCTCTGTGTGTGCGTACTCTTAGAGTTATGAATCCATTTAGCTAAAAACATCACAGGGTACAGCACAATATGCTGATAGCATTCATACTCAGCAAATAAATGCTTACGATACTGTGTTAAATTTCATGAAACATTGAATAAAAGACACTAAGTGTGACTTGTGACAAACGGTATTTTCAGTAAGCAAAATACTAAAAATTAAACAGATTTAAAGCTTAACTTTACAGAGAACAGAAAACAGGACGCGTCACAATGGTTCCTCGCACAGTGATTCGACACATGGTTGCTTCTGATGATAAGCCGTTTGCCGTCTTAAAATGTCCCCAATTCTCAAAACGTATAGTGCGTACTATTAAAGGAACTTCCCCCATAACAACATTATCATATTCTCTGGAAACAGCTTAGAAAATGTGTCACATGTTCTACGAATATATAATGTCCAAATTGCCTTAACTTATAGATGCCCTATCTTATAAAAGATTTGATCTTTGTTTATTTTAATTTCAGATTTGATCGTAGTTCCTAATGAGAGCTGTCAGCCATGGGAGAAGGAATTGGGTCTACGGGGATTGAGATAATATGATAGTGAACTGTAAATGAGTTCTTGTTTTGTGGGAAGAAGATATCGTAAACTTTCTGTAATGATAGTGAGAATTATACTTTATGAGTGTCTAGTCATAGTGGTGCGAAATTCCAGAAAAGAAAAACTTCTACGTATGAAATATCATGTAAACACAATCTAACGAACCGGTGAGTTTTTGAAACAACCAATATGCCATGACCAAAAGTTTACTCTCTTGTCAACTTTCAGTCGTGACCAATTACTTGTTTCAAAACTCACCGCTTCACTTCCAGAATGAAGAGTACAGGGAAAGATCGGGTGATTTCTCGTTATACGCATTTTGAAGTCTAACATTCCCATATACTTCCATATCTTTTATATTTTTTTTAAAAAAAACTGCTAAACCTTGGGGATTATTTGCGCTTTTGGACTGGAACATCCCTAGCGGTTACATTGTCTAGTACTGTGAACAGTATAAACTCATGGACATCCTCATTCTTTCCCTGTGTTCATAAAATCGTATTTATCAAACTTAGGACGTATTATAGTTTCTAACCAATTTTATTTGTGTACAAAACAGCTACACAATATCTTTATAAAAACTATTAAAGAACTTCTAAACACCAGCACATCTTTATATAGTTAATTTATTTGATAATTGTACAGTGCACAAGATTTTAACAAGGAGAAGAAAGAACTTCACTCTGATAATAAATAATTTAAGTACAAGTAAGTCAATGATGTTTAGAGTTCTTCTACACACAAACACACCCACCCACCCACACGACATATAAATAGTGTGTACCTAAAATATGCGACATATTTCGGAAGTGATTACTCACATCTAAATGTTAAAAAAAAAAGTTTTCATGAACGTATGTGGGAAAATGCATAGTTTCTGAGGTAGAGGCGGTCAAGTATGGCCGCTACAACCCACACATGACGCAATATCACAGAGAACCATATAGACAAGCAACCTTGATTAATAAATATCTATGCATTTCTTCCTGGCTTGCAAGAAGTTTCTTTCTTCGCCGGCAGAAGACTCAGAGTTCAATAGCTTATTTATTTAACGGTCCTGGTAAAATGATATTCTGTTATTGGTTCAGCATTTATTGTTAGCTGAAATATAGCAAAAAGAACCAGTCAGAAGCTTTAATTTATCAGGCGCTCAAGAAAGTCAGTCAGAGTCATCTACCAGTAAGGCAAGGAAGTTCTTCGAAACCTGGAGAAAAAAATGCGTAAATATTTATTAACGTAGCTTATTTAGATTGGAGATGGAGTGTTTCGCTTGTAACCCCTTACGGAAAGTGAAGTCAAAATCTCGTCTCACGAATGCAGCTTCGCCATATTGCTCTGGACCTATTGGCTGTGTAAGCACCGTAAACTTAACTAGGAAATGGTAAGTTCCAATTGTGATTTGTAATGAATCGAATGTGTAGGGATAAATACGAAGCAATAAGATACCAAAAACGTTGTGTGATACTTGAAACATGGCGGACCACGTAAGTAAATTTGGCTTCACGTTTACAAGGCAACTTCTCCATATTTTTATTTCTCTAATCTAAGACTCAAATATAATGCTTACAACTTCGATTGTGATTCGATATCCCGGTGCTGGGTCTTATGCATTAATGATTTGTCTAGAGATTACGTGACTTGTGGTGATGCGGTCACTGATGCCTCGCCATATGTTTTATGCTTTCACTTCAAAGCTACGTATTTTCCCCGTACGTTCATAGGAGCTTTGTTCTAATTCTTGTTGCGGATTTTTTTCTTCAATGAACTAATTGACCTGGCTCCCGTCTAAAGAGAGCCAACATGGAAACAGGACGTAGCCCACTCTCGTGCAGACACAGAGCTCGAACTATAAGTAACACCGTCATTTGTCGGCAACTGGTTTTCTGGTTATCGTGTGTGGAAGCTGATCTAAAGGTCCCGGGTTCAAATCTCGGCCGGAAAAAGACTTATTTCTTATTTTTTTTCTTTCAAAATATATTTTTGTATGTTCAAATTAATTATTAATAATGGCTTTCTTGCATTTTCGTAGATTATATAAAATAGTGAACTAAAAAGTTACCATGGTAACATGGAGTTTAGCTACTATAAGCTACGATGTATATAAACACACCAGGGCAGGATGCACACTGAGCGAAGCGAGGTGAGCAGGGAGGGGGGACAGTGCGTCTGAAGGGAGTGGGGCAGCGGGAGGGGCGCACGCCCCGGTAAGCGGTGGGCATACGCAAAAGTGCTGTTAACTTTCTATTCCACATTGTTTCCATGTGGGCTCTCCTTAGACGGGAGCCAGGTCAAATAGTTCGCAAAAAAAAAAAAAAAAATGGAATTCTAGTTATCACCTCCCGAATTTTAAATTTAAATTTATCTATGTCCTATAATTATCTTTAGTCCAATACTCATTTCCCGAAATTTGTCATCCTATTTCAGGTTTACACTGCTTCTGTATTGTGTATACCGTAATTTGAATGGCCCGTAGATCTATATACTTATAGTATACCACAAATATGCTAAAATGGTTGTAATTGTAGTATTTGCTTCCGTTCGATAGTTAGGTTAGGTTAGATTTTGTTAAGTAACAATAAATAATTCTCTTTGAAATTTTGGTTTCATGGATTCAGGTAGGTGACACTGCATTCTAGAACCATGAAGAACTTCTTATAAATATTTTGGATCGAGCTAATGACCATTAAAAGAACTTAATTAACATAGTTTATATATACATTTTTTTAGTGTTCTTGTTCAGTTTCTATAAGAACAGAACAAACAGTGTGATCTACTGAGCATACAAAATGTACAAATATATGAAGCATAATTAAAGTTGTATTATGTCACCTATATTATGTAATTAAGAATAAAAGCATTACACATTACAAGAAACTATTTGTTAAAAACTCCTTCCCTGCCGCAAGATTTTTCAGAAGTATTCGCCGTGGCTTCTCTCTAAGGAGAACCACTTCCGGTACAACACAGTACTTGAGTTAACAACACTTTTGCGTAAACAGCACATTTGCGTATGCCCACCGCTTACCGGGGGCTGCCCCCCCCCGCGGCGGACGCTGCCTAGCTTCCTTCGGATGCACGGTGCCCTCCTTGAACTCCTCGCTTCACTCGGTGTGCATCCTGCCCTGGTGGGTTTATATACATACTAGGTTTTAGTGGCCTCTTTTAAAATTATAAATTATAACTTTTATTAAATTTCCTTTTGTGTATTTACATAAAAAACGAAATAAAACTTTAATTCTCCTTTAAAAATATATGTAAAAAATCGACGCCAGGTTCGAACCCGGGTCCTTCAAATCAGCTTTCCGAGGCGTTAGCCACAAGACCAACCTCGAGCTGCCGGATTGTGCGCTTCTCGGTGTTACTTATTGTTCAATCTGCGCGAGAGTAAGCTATTTGTACCGGAAGTGTTTCCACATGAGTTCTATTCATAACAGAAGCCAGTCCAAATAGTTCTGAAAAAATATTGCTTCCGTGCCTCATTATAATTATGATAAGGCAAGCAAAAGTTTTTCGGAATGAAAAAGTCGTACGACAACGCACCAACGCCATATTGGGAAGCCTAGTCCAATTAGTTACCAGAGCAGTACGGTGGAGAATTACAGAAGCTGGAATCATTAATATGCATCAGGGGAGACATGGCGGCAATGATAGCAGGTGTTGTAGTCCTCCGTGGTCTATGCCGTCGTGCTGGTCTGGTAACTTTATGCACAATGATGGAACAAGGATTCCAATATGGCGTCATCGTGTCTTCTTAAGCCCTTATGACAGTCATAACCACAGTCCAAAGAATAAAATAATAATAGGATATTACAATGTAAATCTTCTTTATAAGCGAAAAATTGGTGTTGAAAGAGAGGTTTTGCCCAAGAAGGAAAATATGTATTATTAAATCTTTTTAATATGGAAATTGCATGTGTTCATACAAATATGGTTTCCATGGTAAAAATCGAATACTTAAAGTAAGAAGTGCTGCCCATCCACCATATTCATCACATTTAGCCCTTTCGTATTTCCATATGTTGGCGAAACTTGAAAAATATGCTTTGTAGAAAACGGGTTTCGTTAGACAAAGAACTGGAAGCCAGAGGAAACGACTATTATGGCGATCTTCAAGAACAATTTTCAGGATGACATAAAAATAGTGAAGTATCGCTGAGGAAAGTGCGTTGAAGTTGGAGACTATGTTGACCAGTAAAAATAAATTTAAAAAATATATTTGGTCTCTTACTGGTAGGCCGGGAACTATTAAGACTACCCTCGTACAAAACATTGCCAAAAACCTGTCCTTGCTAAAATAATGACAAAATTCAACAATGTTAAGCCTAATAAAGTCTTTTAAGGTTAGTGAAGGTAACCCAGACAACATTTCGAGATGTAAGTTGGATGTGCCGAAATTTTTATTAACATAAAATAAAAAAGACACGTTTCTTGATTAAATTTCCACATCAATATTGTTTTCTTTAAACAACAATGACTATTTGTCTTTCGCATGTCGGAAAGATCAGCATATGATGCAGTAAACTGACGTGCTGTTACTTTAACGCTGTCGTTATTTATTCATATTTCACAAATATTACCTAAATCTAACCCATTCTAAATATCATGTTATCTGAAACTAAATTTATAGAGCCCTTCGCCGTCGTAAAGGTTCGCGGAAGTATGTAGTGCCGTATGTTAGCCACATGGTAAGCTATTTATTCAAGTACGGTGGTCCAGTATGTTAAGAGCGAGAAAGGACATTGCCAGTGAATTGGATTCTAGTTTGCAGCCTGGCATAGTGGGTAGAGCATCACGTCGCAGCCCCTGATCCAGGGGTTCGATTCTCACCAACCCTTACGTTTTCATTTTATTTTCAAAGAACTTTATATGTTTCTTTGTATTAAAAGTCATTTCACATTTTTAACATTTACGCATTTCACGGAAACGGTTAAGTTAAAGTCAGGTTATATTTTTTTTACTTCACGGAAAGAGGTGCGGTAAAGTCAGGTTAGATATATATATATATATATTTTAATATATGCAAATGTGCGAACATCATACATTGCGTTTTAAACAACAATTGCTCAATCTCTTTGCTGACGTCACTCACTCAAACCTTCACAACTGGCTCGTCAGATCTGAGATTCTTGTCTATAAAGGAAATCCCATGAACTTAAATAAAGCAGGTTCAAGTCATCCACTGAAACTCCATGCTCGTAACAAGATCTTTGGTCAGGGTTTCCACCAGGATTTTCAATTTGGGCGGTGTAAAGTCAAAATTGCGAGAGTGTAAGTAAATTTTTGTACGGTTTCTATAGATTTTTCACAGAAAAAATAAAGCTGGGGGGATGTTGTCGAGACGTTGGGGGTAAACACTCCCCACAGGGGTGTGTGGTTACTATAAAGCGGCCTATATATTTTATAGGCAAAACAAGTTAGAGCTGTGATTCTATACTAACAATCGCAAAGGTGTTCCATTTTAACTACAGAAGCATTAATTTCTATAAAATAGGCTGTACGTGTGTTGAATAACGTTTTTGGCGCAGCTAGGTGTAAGTTTAATAGAGGATCGCTTATAGCTATCTCATGCTCAGCGAAAGAGTGGAGCCAGAAAACAACTGAAGATATTTTAATTGTGTTATTTTTTTCCTAAAATTTGAATCAGATATGTATAATTTTTAGCTTTTTATTTCTAAAAAATCCTAAGGAAGCATTTATTTTTTAAATACACTAAACTTGTTTCGACTTTCTGGGCCTTACAAAACCGTCCCTGATCGTGCCCACCAATATCTTGACAGCTTCTTTATCAATCTGACCCTGAAATAGGCACAAACACAAATGCAACCCACTACACAAGAAATTATATTATCCTTTCGCTATTTGTTCCTGCAAGCGATGCATAACGCTACTAATTATGCTGGCTTAAGCTTTACTGCTTGCCCCAGAATAGTCAGTCATCGCCATTATTCCTAACGTCCTGGCCAGCACAACTTATTTCGTAAACATAAAAAGAACATTGATCTGTTAAGTACTCTCTAAATGGATTAACCAGGTATATTCTTTACAAATCATAACAAAGCAGCTCTTCAAATCTTCAACTGCTGATTTAAATTACTCTGCGGTGCAATTTCGTATCCCCTCAAGTGAATATACTCCCGGATATCCAACACACGTCACCAGTTGATCTTCCCTACCAGTGTATAGTTGTATCGCTCAGCCAATATTGTTTTTATTGAACGAGGTACGGAGACGTAATTGCTTAGCGAGGAAAAAAATGTTCCCACAAAGCAGGCCGGAGCCAAGATCGTAAGATGCAAGATACTACTAGACTCAACAGAGCAGTCAGTGATCGTAAGAGATATAATTATCACCCCATCCAACTTAATATTGTCTCGTTCCGTAGTCTCGTGCATGGACAAAACTCAAATCTGTTAACACATTAAATTCCCAACACAAAAGAAACATTATTTACTAAAGCATATGCTATAGAAAATCCCATAGTCCCCCTTTCCTGTGAAATTTATCAAAATAATCCAACGGTGGACAAACGTCGAGGTGGGTTCATAAAATTAATTAGCAAACAAAATTTGAAAACGAGATGTGGGTTAGCAAAACCATAGAGCAACAAAATAAAAATGTTACTGGCTTCTTCTTCTCATGTTGCCCTTCATCGTTATTGTTTAGGCGAACGTTGCAGCCATTTTTATCTGGTTTCTTAGGGCTCTTTGCAGGATTAAGTTATACGAATTTTCTACCGAATATCGTAAGTTCGGATTATGATCATCTTTATTATATTTTGGGACCCGCCTTCCACCAAAGTCTCTTAACATACTTTGCTCAAATTGGCTTGTGCATCACGAGTTGTTCGCTCTCCCCAATCTGGGACAGGCTATCCCTAGAGATTCTCGGATTGCCGGAATTCCGGCACCCCGAGCTCCTATGTTTCATAGTCTGCGACACAGGGTCGTGAGGGATATTCTTCAGGCTAGGCGTCCAGAATGTAATCCTGGTTCTATGATCACCTGTCGACTCTAAGTAATAACTTATTAAACCTACGTCGTATTGCCGAACGTACTATAATCATCTAACGCACTGTCTGATGTCTAGCGCACTGTAAGTGTTATGGCCGTCGGTCGGTCTTCATATAGCGATCCAATCTTCTGTAACAGTGAAATTCACATCCCCGCGGACAGGGTTCTAAGTTAAAGGTTACTTCTACACGCAAACGTTCTTTCTGTAATTTCAAAATTTAAGCATCCTGGTGAACCCGGCAAGGACATTAATAGATGAATTTTTAATTTCTTGATTATTTTTCTAATATGTTAAATATTCCATAAAGAACACCTACCAAACCATCGTGAGTTAAAGAGAAGGAGGTCCATGCAACTCAATTATTAAACCCTTTAACTGTGATCGCTGTGTGGAGGTCGCAGCGGCGAGGGTTCTACATTAAAGGTGACTTCTACACTCACAATTTCTTTCTAGCGTTTGAGAATTTATTCATCCTGGTGAAAGCGGAAAAAACCTGACCAGATAAGATTTAAATGTTCCATAAAGAACACCTGTTCCATGAAGAACTTACCAGATGCATTCTTAAATATTATAATCATTTTAACCTTCCATAAAGAACACCACGGAAGCCAGCGTGAGTTAACGGGAAGGAGGTCCGTCTCCGGTCCAATATAAACCCTTAAACTATAATCACTGTGCGGAAGTGCCGGCGGCGAGGGTTCCAACTTAAAGGTTACTTCTACATTCACACTTTCTTTCTATCACTTGAGAATTTAAGCATCCTGGTGAAACAGGCAAAAACCTTACCATATGTATTTTAAAATTTCTTGATTATTCTAATTTCACAAATGTTCAATAAAGAACAGCTCCGAAGCCAGCGAGAGTGTAAGGGAAGGAGGTCCGTCGCCTGTCCATTATAATATCTTTGAATTGTGATCGCTGTGCGGAAGTCTCGGTGGCGAGGATTGTACATTACAAGTTACTTCTACATTAAAACGCTTTTTTTTATTTGAGAATTTACGCATCGTGGTGAACACGGCAAACACTTTACCATGTGCATTGTTAAATTTCTGCATTATTATAATTTCTTAATATTCCTTAAAAAACACCAAAGAAGCCCGGGTGTGTTAGATGGTAAGAACTCCGTCGCCAATCCATTATAAAACCCTTTAACTGTGATCGCTGTGCGGAGGTCCTGGCGACGAGAGTTCTACTTTAAAGGTTGCTTTTACATTAAGATATTTTTTTCTAGTATTTGAGAATTAATGAGTCCTACTAAAACTGGCAAAGACCTTACCCGATGCATTCTTAAATTTCTTATTCTAATTTGTTAAATGTTCCATAAAGAACACATTCAAAGCCAGCGTGATTGAAAGGAAAGGAAGTCTGTTACCGGTCTACTATAAAAAAAAACTAAATGTGATCGCTGTGTGGAGCTCTCGGCGTTGAGGGTTTTACCTTAAAAGTTAATTCTACACTCAGACTTTTTTTCTGTTACTTAAGAATTTACGCAACCTGGTGGACACGGCAAGGATTTTACCAGATACATTCTTAAATTTCTGGCTTATTCTAATTTCTTAATATTCCCTAAAGAAAACCTGCGAAGCCAAGGTGTGCTAGGTGGAAGGAGATTCGTCGCCGGTCCATTATAAAACTATTTAACTGTCATAGTTGTCCGGAGGTCCCGACGACGAGGGTTCTACATTAAAGGTTGTTTCTATACACTCAGACCTTTTTTTCTATCATTTGATAATTTATGAATCGTACTGAACCCGGCAAAGACCTTACCAGATTTATTCTTAGACTTCTTAATTATTTTAATGTTTCGTAAAGGTCACCTACCAAGCCAGCGTGAGTCAAGGGAAATTGGTCCGTCGCCGGGCCAATATGAAACTCTTTAACTGCGATCGCTGTGTGAAAGGCCTAGCGACAAGGGTTGTATCTTAAGTATTACTTCAATATTCAGAATTTTATTGTATCATTTTAAAATTTATGCATCATGGTGAACCCGGCAAAGACCTTACCAGATGCAATCTTAAATTTCTAGATTATTCTTATTTCTTAAATGTTATATGAACAACTCCTGCAAAGCCAGCGTGATTTCAAGGGAAGAGGGTCCGTCCCCGGGCCGTTTTAAAACCTTTCCAATGTGATCTTTATGAGGAGGTCTCAGCGGCGAGGGTTCTACTTTAAACGTTACTCCAACACTTAGATTTTTTTCTATCATTTCAGAATATATGGATCAGGGTGAACTCGGCAAAGACCTTACCAGATGTTTCTTAAATTACTTGATTATTGTAATTTTTTTAAATGTTCCATAAAGAACAACTGCGAAGCTATGTAATGACCTCGTTATACTGCCAACAATATATTAAGAGTTTCCCGAGGTGCTCGCTAGATGGCTGTACTTTTGTCACTGCAGAAGCGAAGCGAGTAACTTTTTTATATTTTATTTAATTGTAAAGTGCAGTATGGAATCAATGGCACTGGTTTTGAAAGACTTAAAAAGCAATTGCTAATTTATTCGACATTAAATTTAAATGTAAGCAGAGAGAGAAAAGTTCAAGTCTACCAGTTAAT
>JAGDQP010006460.1:49164-72222 GCA_022664845.1 Lepisma saccharinum | reverse complement strand
TATATTGTAGGATGAAAGCGGACGATGGAGCTCTCTTTTATTCTTGATTTTTATAGGTAAACAAGGAATATTTTGCGGATAAATCTACCACTTTTCTCTTGCAAGTATTTTCTCAGTCCTTCAGGAAGATTTCCTTTTCTTCTTGCAATAGATAAACGAAGATGTCTGTTTGGTTTGTCCAGGGTTTGTCCCTCACAAATCTTTGTCGAAAGGTCCGCATTACCACTACCAGCACAATACTTTCCTTCTCACAGAAACCATCCAAATACACTGCTAAAACAGAAAACATGAACTAAAGAAGTCATAAATTTTACCATTGCTCATGTTTGGACTTTAAAGTTTCCCTTGTTTACGATGATTTCCTTCCTCCCCGCCCCGTTAAGAAGTTTTCGAAAGGACCGGCTCCCGCTGTGAACGAAAGTGGGATGAGGAGTGACCATAGTGCCATCTGGCAGTTAAGTAGCTAACTACGTGAATACGAAAAGATCAGCATTTCTGATTTCTGTCGATTCAATTATGAAGGATATAATTTCTAATCGATTGTGTAATGAATGTTTTTGGAAACAGCAAAAAATAGCACAATAACGCAAAAATATAAAGATAGTACTCCATTCTCAAAAAAGTCCGAAGCTTTTAGCTCTTTTCCTTAATGTAATAAAACAGAAAACGTTTTCCTCTAATTTTGATAATTTTCTTATGGGAATTTGGATTATAATTATCCGTATTTATAAGAAGAGAATACCACGTACAGCGTTTAAATTGTACCTTCAAAATGAGATGCATCATATTGATGTCGTAATTAAGTCATTTTTGCGAAAGAACGGAATGAAACCATGATTTGACTAAAAATGTGTGAGAATCCATGTTAAATTGAACATCAATTTTCCGACCGCTGCGGCTAACTCCGTCTCACTCTTAATATTCAAAAGAAAGTTGCTGGGTATTAACTATGAACAAAATTCGGTAGACAATAACTCCATATTCGTAAAGCCTCAAAGCAAAGTACTACAAAAGCATCGTATTCAAACGCTGAGGAATGAGTGTAACCCAGTTTGGAATCGGAGAAGTTACTCCAAAACAGAAGTGCTGGAATCAAAAGTAGCTGAAAAGTTAATGAATCCAGAGAAATAGCTAAACTTATCTCATTGAAAGAGTTACAACAATGACAATCGCCTATGAGAAACATTAAGTCAATACTTAAAAGTGAAACAAAGCAATACAATTACGGAGGATTACCATATCACATGATCAGTCAAGGCCATTTCAGAGGAGTGGAAAGAAAAGAAGAAGGAGCAGGAAAAGAATAAGATGGGTAAAGAGAAGAAGAAAAAACGCAAGTAGTAGAACGAAGCATAAGGAAGATATTCACATCCTTATGAATAGGAAGATAAGAGAAAGATTGGCTTGTAGAAACAGATTTTTGAAGAAGGATGAGGAATCAGAAAAGGCTCATCAATTCTATTGATGCCCTTGTTGCGGCTTGTTAATACAGATATGTAAATGGATCCTGCGACAAAGCAAGTAGAAAAAAATAAGCCTTTCACAAGAATATAATATAAATATAAATATTGTATGCTGTTTAAATATCATCTAGCGTCACGTGCCATACACATATCTTTCAAACAAAAATAAAGTTTTCACGGTCCGATGTTAAAAACACAATTTATTACTCACGTAATAAATATAATTTTTTAACGCACGACACGTTTCGACTACATCGTTGTTGAGTAGACGAAACGTTGTGTGCGTTAAAAATGTGTATTCAATACGAGAATAATAAATTGTGTTTCTAACATGACCGTGAAAGTTTTATTATTGTTTGAAAGATTGTACTAATTATATTATGATGTACAGAATTAATTGTGTGTTGGAACTATGATAAAGATAGTGTTATGATTGTGCTCTATTTTAGTGTGACCTGTGGAGCTAATAACACAACCTAACTTCAGTTTTGAAACCGGAACTATAGTATATTAAGTTAGTTTTGCAAGCAAAGGATGGATAGCATTTAATATTTCTCAAACTAACAAATGACTGTTATGTTCTAAACAATAACATCAAACTTTGGTAACGGCTCCTTGATTTTTCTTATTATATAATCATGGCAGATTATATGATTGAAATGATTTTGAATATTCAGTTAGAATGCTTTTTAATTGAACATTATGAAAGGTAGTATTGTTATCTTAATTATTTAGCGATGCAACATCGAAAGTTGCTTTAAATACGAATATTAGCTATACATTTATACATAGCTACTTAAGGATTATATTACAAGGATACTTGCACTTAAAGATTTATATTAATGATCAACTACGATATCGGTAATATGAATTATCTAAACCAGTGATGCCCAGGTCAAAACGGCTAATAGCTTTTTCCTTTCCGACCCGCCACACATGTTTCATTTGTTTACCATTAACACGTCGAAAGAAGGTTTTATTTTATTTCTTCTTCTTAACCTATACATGAATACGGTAAACTTTGATTTTAACTCGTTGAGTTTTGCCTCTTGCTGTTTTTATAAACAGTAACTATCTGTATATGTGAACGATTTTATTACTTTTGCGATATTAGCGTTTCAAAGCTGCAGTTAAATGACGCGTACGATTTATGCTTTCTTTTGTCAGAGGATGCTCTAGCCTGCGGCAATCGTTCTAAATTCTAATGTCGCCCATTGGCAGAACAAGGCTGGGCATCACTGGTCTAACTCTTGTCTTGATAATAAAGCTGATATGTGTATTTTTACTGTTTAGCAATTGTTGTGCTTGAATTGGGCGGTTTGGCTGACAGGTAGTGTAAGTTCAAAATTTCCGAAAATGGACTAACAATATTATCAAAAACTAGACAGCTAGATCTACAAAATCGTCAATCGGTGTGGCTGTAGTTTGGACACAGAATGCTTTGAAAGTTATTTCACTACATGGAATGACCGAGAAGTTTCAACTTTCAATCTACTCTCCTGTATAATTGCTATTATGGACTTAAATCACTTGTAAGAATTACAGCCCAATGAGAACACACCTTGATTAACTGAAATAATAAGAAATGTGGCCTAATTCTGAACTGTTATTGTTTGGTGTTGTCGAATATTTTATCTGTTTCTATGTATGGTCCTATAGAGGAAGAAATAGAATCTGTGTAGTAATGACGTTACATAAATATCTAACTCGATCACAGTTAAGCTAACATATCAGCATTGAACCTACTAGAATAAAACCCACATAAACAGACACTTAGTGGACTAAAATTTCTATTTTTAACCATTATTTTAGCAATTTTTAATTGCACTTGTGTTCCTAAAATTGAAATCTAAAAAATGCATATATTTATAACGTTTCCAAATTTAAAACCAGGAATGCAAGGTACGTATTAAATGCTTGTTCTTTAGCCACCAATGATTTATCAAAACGATAAGTATTCATTGTATTAAAAAGAAACTCAAGAAATTATTTTTTTCAAACCAGGGGTGTTAGAAAGTTTGCTTGCTAGTGTGTAAGTTATATGAAGCTCATCCGGAAAGTAAGTTTCATTCACTCTTTCACCATCATGACAGTTCCTTTATGCATTAGCAGTTCACAGAGCATTAAAATTTTGTTTTATTGATTCACTCTGTACTTGAAGCTAAAAACGTTTATATCATTCTAACCGCCTGAAGATTGTGCAATCAGATCTGTCATTTGATTTTTTAATGCTTGGAATGTGCGACTGAGTGATATTCGGTCAAATTTATGAAGTTTATGATGAATATGAAATGGGTGATGGCATGGTTCGAAAACCGATTCGCTTGTTTAATGAAGGAGAGAATGTGCATGATGAAGCTTCAAATGACTAAAAAACTAAAGTTATGGATGACATTGTACATGCGAGTATTCTTGCGGATTGGCATTTCACAATTCTGCCATCCTCTTACAGTTTACCAAAATTTCAGGCACGGTACTGCATAAAATTGTCACCATTAAGTAAAGCAGGACGATAAGTTACTAATAGCACAGGTGGTTAATTTCTGCTAATTTCTTCATCACATGAATAGAAGCTTGTGCCCTGTTACGGTAAGTGCCTTGTTAATTCTGCAACAATGTTGGAAAGAGGTTCATGATATGGAAAACTTCATAGGAATGTAAATTTCATAATATCCTTCCCAGACGCACCTCGTACATTCAGCCGACTCAACGGAATATCGTTCCAAAGCCAGAGCTCATTTACTTGTGAACCGATCGTAGACTGTACGTTTAGCTCATTTTAAATATATGTCGTCATGAATAAGGAGAAAACGGGTTCAAGAGAATGGATTCGTCTCGGTCAATTCGACGGCATATGTTGAAACACCAGAGGTGAATAAAAAAAGAAAACATGGCTGATGTATTTTAGCAAGAATCACTTGGCGGAGACTCTGCAGCAGGGGGTCTCCAGTGAAATGAGAAAAAGAAAGCAAAAAAATGGTGCAAGAAAATCTCTTGGCATATCGACAAATGATTCTTGAGGAGGCAGACAGGATACAGAAAGGGAGAGAGAGAGAGAGAGAGAACAAAATGCGAAACGCATTCAGATGGGTTTTGTAGGGAGAAGGGGCTAATGATGCTAAAATTGTTTTAACCCAGTTGCTTTGTGTTCGAGATAACAGGGGAAGTGAAACACAAATAAAATAGTGGAGAGATTCTCAATACCAGACGTTACAAGAAACTACGTTCAAACATATCTTTCCAAGAAAGGTCTCAAGGGATTTCTTACTATATATGATCAACTTAGCTCTAACTTAAAGAAGTTACTAGTCAAAAATCTTTTAGAACTCAGGTACAGTCACGAACTAAAGTAAATACAGGTTGGAATTATAAGAAATAGTAGCTTCTTCCTCCAGGAGAATTGTTGCACTGTACGCCCAATAGTCAGACAACCAACACGACAGTACAAATATGCGCGAAAACATAACATACCAGGATATTCCTCCATTTGGAGGAAGAAACAAATAGTAGGTGAGCATCGCTTAGAGAACAACGAGAGGGTTAACATCCCTTTCTTGTCTTGTTCAAACACACACACACACACACACACAGAGAGAGAGAGAGAGAGAGAGAGAGAGAGAGAGAGAGCATAGAAGAAGACGGGGAAATAGCGAAAGAACAGTGAAGAGAAAACAAGGAAAGAGGGAAAGAAAAATGGCACAAGACATGGAAATAAATGACATTTCACATTTGAACACAGTTTGTGTCTCTCTCATCCTGATCCCCTCTAGCTCTGTCTTGTGGTTTTCTCCCTGTGCTCTATGAATCTCTTTCAGTACCTATCACGAACAGAATTTACTTCGTTTAATTCGTAGAAGAAATTATTTGGAATGTTGCTCGCGGAATCGATCCAGAGACCTTACGAATGAGAGTCTCACACGCTGACCATTTAGCTACACAGACCATAACAAATGGGTTGTTAAATCAGCCATTAAACTCACTACCCTCAGTGGGTTATTTATATATATCCTAGATTTCAGAACAATTTTTCGAGAAAGTAAATCTCACTTACTAGCGACGCGCTTATTCGCCAATCCCAACCGGTAAGAGTAAATACAAATTTATTAGGAATTTTGCGTTCAGAGTGCTTCTGGCAGAAGTGGGTGATGTAAACGGTTGGGGCTAAAAAGAGCGCAAGAGCAACAGTTATCAGCTGTCAAGCGTGGCGTATTGGTAGAACGCTAGCTCACGACATAACAAACCCGAATTCGATCCCCGGCGAGCGGGCGAACTTTTTGCTTCTTTTTTTTCTTCTTAAAAATATATTTTGAAAAGTTTTAATTTATTATTAATAATTCCTTTCTTGCATTTTCAAGATTGTTTTGAAAAGTGCACTTTAGAAAAAAAAAGATTTTTCTTCTTGTTGTCAATGTAGCACTTTTGCGTATGCCCACCGCTCACCTAGGCCTGCTCCGCTCCCCCCCCTCCCCCGACTCGCATTTTTAGTTACCATGGGTTAGCGGGCGTTAGGTAAAGTCAGGTTCGCACAAACAGATAGAAATGTAATTTGAAAGAAAGAGACGAAAATGTACAGATACATAACCGAACCTGACCTTTCCTAACCTACCCTAACCCATGGTCAGTAATTTTGTATAATCTACGACAAATTGAAGAAAGACAAGAAGAAGAAACCCTACATTTTTTTATTTTTTTTTTACAAAAAATGCACTTTTCGAAACAATCTTGAAAATGCAATAAAGGAATTACTAATAATAAATTTAAACATCTCAAAATATATTTTCAATATTTATTTTTGTTATGGTCTGTGTAGCTAAATGGTCAGCGTGCGAGACTCTCATTCGTAAGGTCTCTGGATCGATTCCACGAGCGACATTCCAAATATTTTCTTCTAGGAATTAAGCGCAGTAAATTCTGTTCGTGATAGGTACTGAAAGAGATTTATACCGCACAGAGAGAAAACCACTAGACAGAGCTAGAGGGATCAGGGAGAGAGAGACACAGACTGTGTTCAAGTATTCAAATTTGAAATGTCATTTATTTCCATGTCTTGCGCAATATTTCTTTCCCTCTTTCCTTGTTTTCTCTTCTCTGTTCTTTCGCTCTTCCCCGTCTTCTTCCATGCTTTCTCTCTCTCTTTGTATGTGTTTGAACAAGACAAGAAAGGGATTTCTGTCAACTCTCTCGTTGTTCTCTAAGCGATGTTCACCTACTATTTGCTCCTTCCTCCAAATGGAGGAATATCCTGGTATGTTATGTTTTCGCGCATTTTTGTATTGTCGTGTTTGTTGTCTAACTATGAGGTGTACAGTGCAACAGTTCTCCTGGAGGTAAAAGCTACTATTTCTTATAACTCCAACCTCCATTTACTTTAGTTCGTGATTGTACAAGTGATGACCTAGTGTTACATTAAATTAAAGTAGATTTATAATATTTTCTATCACATAAATTGGAAGTGCAGCAATGTTAATTGCATTTATAAAAGCCTTAATTATATTCAATCGGCGAGCTCTTCTGCTCAAAACTAATAATAAAAAAAACTCCTTTCCCGTGAGTAATAAGAAGCATCTCTCACAAGTCTGACAGTATTGCAGCTGCATACTGCTAAAAGTACATCCACAATTTTTAATTAAAACAACTTATATTTTTTAAATCAATTTAATTTGTGTATAATTGTAGAGTACACATATTTGGATTGCAAATATTAGACAGTTTCGCAGAAGTTAAGCAACACACAACCTTAAAACCTTTTATATCCGTCAATTTGGATATTAGCTTCATCTACAGTACCGTACATTACAAATCTTGTAAGTTTACAACAAATTTGATAAATGGCCCCGAAAAAGTGGTCCAATTTCATTTTATGGCTAAATGACGAAATCTGGTTAATATCTAACAGAATCATTGATAATTTTCATTTCGTGTTGTGTACAAACATCGGCTACTAACTTTAAGTTACTAGAGCACTTGGCTGCAAATTTGGAGTTACAAACTTGACTCAGGTTGAGTTTGTCTGAGGTTTGATCTATCACATATTGTAAACCGTTTGATCTCTCTCTCTCTCTTTCTCTCTCTCTAAAGAAACAAGCAATATTTTTTTCTGTCTATCTCAGTTTCTCTCTCACACATATACAGTAGTTCCTCAAGTGTATGAAATATTGCTTTTTGTTTTTTGTAGTGCGTGTAATGAAGGAAAGGAATAATTATCTAAGTTGAATTGCTACCACTCATTCGGGAGAGGAAGTATACAGTGAAAAACGTAATCAGTTTTGATACGTGTTTTGACTCGTGAGCGTGCATGCATGAGGAACACTGAAAAGCGACAACTTGCAGCTGGTACTATGGTGTTTTCGCAAACGTATTGCAAAGCTAATGCGGGGACCGGGTTCGATTCCCGGCGGGGTGATGTTTTACGTTTTCAAATACTGTAGAGTTATTTTTATCTCCTTTTGTGCAGAAAGTACAGTATACGCACTTTCAAACTGTATAAAAACACTAACCATTGGTTAGGTTAGGATTATGTTTTTAATCCCGGCTTTTCAGTTAGTAAACCAACAGGAAAAAACACCGTTAGTTTATCACTGTAAGGAAAAATCAAGGCTAGTCAAAACTTTGTTTAAACTTGCGTACTATCTGGGAAATTGGCAGCCAGTTTGTTTGATAAATGTCATCAACCCGAACTATGAAGTACATATCTTGAAGTGAATTGCTTGTGAAAAATCACAAATCAAGCTTCTTCATAGCTCTACTCTAACAAAGAACCAATAAGTTTTTTCAGTTTGAATTGAAGTCTACACAAATTCCTTTATTCTAGAAACTGTTTTCGTAACTTAAAAGGGCTAGTAAAATGTACTTCGGTCAGCAGAAAAACCCGTGGAGTAATCGGTAGAGTGGCGACAATAAACAAATCTGAAGGTTGTGAGTTCGAATCACACTGCAGTCTCAAATCCTTTCTCGCTACAGGCTCGATGTTGATCTACCAATACTTTTAAAAACAAGGTTTGTTGCAAGTTTGTCCAGGAAGTTTGGCGTGCAAAGTTTGTAGCAAATTTTGCATCTGTGAACTATCAAGTCTGCTGCAAGATTATAGAAAATTTGCAACCTTGCAATGCAAAACTTGCTGCAAGTTTGGAGACTTGGAATGCAATATTGCAGTAAACTTGCAGTAACCAGTACAGGTCCGCGAAACTATTGTACTGTTCCTCGGTAAATTTTTACATTTAATTATTTAACACTTCTTTCGTAAATTTCATCAGTTCAACATTGAGATAAAAATTTACATTTCCTTTTTAACTAGAATCTGAAGATATGCTGTTATCTTTAGAACATCAAATAAACCTCTTGCTTACTGGCATATTACCAGTCCTTGAAAGTTTGTCCCTGTTGTTTGCCTGCCCCTCGAATATTAAAAGGTTAAAAAAACACTGCTCTTTTCAATTAAATCAATGGTTTACAATATAATTTTCTTCAAAATCTAATCAGGGACTTAGTCAAATGGGTATAATAAATACCTTTCGAAAACAAACTTCTCAATTTACGGTTTACTTGGATGAATTGAAATGGAAATGATGAGTGGAAAAAATTGTACAAATGCATCACTTGTGGAAATGGACTGCGTAAGTAACAAAGATGAAATACACTAAACTTCTCACAAGTACCAAAAAACTACGGACTTACAATACTGTATATGGAATACGTACTAAGGCTACAAGGCAGGTATTTTTGTTTCAGTTTGTTTCAGATTCGATCTTTCTTCCACCCATTAATTCCTCTTTCTCCAAACACTTTGCTTAACATACAATGGGCAGTCTTCCATGGGGGCAGTGCTCGCCCAAACAGTGTATGTGCCCTCCAAATGAAAATTAGGATAATACAGTAGATATACTAAGTTTTAGGACACTTTGTACACGAAACCTGTGGGTCAGTCCATCTGAAATCGTCCAGCTTGGGTGCTCGAGCCCTTTAAAAAAATAGTAAAAAAAATTATATCCATTATATAAGAATAGTTCAAAACGAGTATTATTTCATTTCTATACTAATTTATTAATAAATGGCAGACATTTTTATATTGCTGCGCATACCAAAATTTATGTTAGCAGATGTTTACCGAAGATATAATATCTGCGGACTGGTTTATCATTGAACGTTCAAACAGAAAACATTCGTTCCTTTAAAATCCGCTTGCTGATTTTAGTCATGTGCATGAAAAGCATAAAACGTAATCGAACATACTAAAATTGTATCTAAATGCAATTGTTGAATTAGAAACAATTCCGGTTTCCAGGGCGCTTTTTCGCTCGGAAAGGAATGAATATCAAAGTTGACTTTTCGTACGCTATTAACATATCAAAGTATGTTGAAGGTTGATATATGATTCCTTAATTTTTTTTAATGAGTTTTGAGCATCTAAAAATTCGTATTTTATGCATTATAGAGCCAAATGTCTCTGATGGCAAAATATATATAAAATAATTTTTTTCACATGTACAAAGGGCGTTCAAAAAGTTTTGCACTATGGGTCATAACTTATTTAATAGTAGCACTAGGACCATGAAATTTTGTGTGCATGTACTTGTGTCCTTTATGTATATACGCATGTTATTCAATGTATCCTCCAACCGCTGTGACACACCGTTCTTTCAATGCCGTAAATGCACTTTGGTCACAAGGGAACAGAAAGCAAAGAGGAAGAAAATTTGTCTCGAACTCCAGAACATTCAATGGAGACTCTCCACAACGCTTTGATAGCGTGATCACAAAGGATATTTCCTATGGATTCTGAGAGTAAAATGCAGTCCATGGAATGGCGTCATTCCTGTTTTCCACGGAAGAGAAAACCAAGACTAACCAGATCAGTGAACAAATTAATGGCCATATTCTTCTGAGATCACCGTGGCGTAATCTCCATCAACGTTTTGGAACGTGGCGCAACAGTTAATAAGGAGTGGTCCTGCGACGTGCTCTAAAGACAAAGAGATCGGAGCTCCAAAACAAAGTCATCAAACTGCACCGAGATAATGCGAGGCCCCACTCTACCTATCACACACAGCAGAAATTCAGAAATATAGGATGGGAAGTGGTCCCTCAACTTCCCTGTAGTCCGGACCTGCTTCCGTCCGAATTCTTTCTGTTTGGTCGTCTGAAGACCCACCGTCGTGGTACGCAGTTTGCTAGCGACCAAGAACGCATTGTGTGTGTGAAACAGTGGTGTAATAGTCAGTGTCCGGGTTTTTACCGAGTTGCATTTAAGGCTATGAAAGAACGGTGCGCTAAATGTGTCACAGCGGTTGGGAGGTATATTGAGTAACATGCGTATATACATAAAGGACATAAGTACATGCACACAAAATTTTATGGTCCTAGTGCTATTATTAAAAAAGTTATGGTCCATAGTGCAACACTTTTGAACGCCCTTTGTAATACACTTATGTCAGGAGAAACTACGGTAAACATTTGAAGTTTCATATTAAGTTTGAAGTTAGTTAGAAATTTGCAAATTAGGGTGCAAATAATGCTCGTGCGCGTTTTGTGAAATGTTATATTACCACCAGAGTGCCTAAGAAAGTTGTGAATACGTAAATTAGATCCTGAAATATCATTGTAAGATGCTTATTTTATATATCTTTCTAGGGTTTATTTGGCAAGTGGTTGCTCCGCATTTCCACTCTTTTTCATTCCATTATGTAACCAAGGCTTTTGCAAAATGTTGCCACCTTTCTATGTGCGTGTAAAGTGCTTATGCAGCTGCCTGTAATTATTATTACTTAATCATACCAATTATCATTACAGTCGTAAAATTGTTCTTCATAATTCTGATGGCAATAAAAAATATTTCTTTTAACAACCATTCTTTATACGAGTTACCAAAGCACCTACGAATATTATTCATCCCCTATTTCCAAATCTGTGACTCCTTTCAAACTCAAATATCAAAGTTGAAATTTCTACTGACAAATTTATAACGTGTAAAATTCGATTTTTATATTTTGTTTCACCAGAGATATTGGGCCTCCAATATGCATAAAATACGAATTTTTGGGCATTCAAAAATTCATAAAATATTAAAGAAATATATATTAGCCTTCATATTCTGTATACCTGCAATATACTTTGATATGTAATATTGTAGAAGATATCAACTTAATATTCAACGTCTTCCGGGACGAAAAGCGCACTGAAAACCACAATAGTTTCTATTTCGACAGTCATATTTGGATACCATTTTTACCAGTTCGACTTTGTTTTAGGCTTTTCATACAGAGGACTAAACTTATCAAGCAGATGTTATTGGAAAGAATGGCTTTTGTTTGAATATCCTATGATAAACCAGTCCTCAAATATTACATTTTTAGTAAAAACTCAGCTAACAAATTTGGGTATGCGCCACAATAATAAACAGCCTCAATCGGTTGGTATAAAAATAAAAGAATCCCCGTTTTGAACTGAGAGGTTTTGTGCAGAAATGGTGTAACCCACAAATACATTTTTTGACATTTTGGTGTGTTTTCGATCTTCAAATTTATATAAAGAGTAAGGATTTATACAGACTTTTTATTAATTCATGGAACTGAGAAACATGTAAAAACAAAAGTTTTCAAGTTATTTGCATAAAATTTTCAACAGTTGCTTACAAAACTCTAGCGCTAACACCGTGAAAATAATTTTCCTAAATTAAATTTTAACCCCCGTTTTGGGGGTGCAAACTCAAAAGTGAATCTCGCCTATGGGAAAATCAATGTTAATTATGATTACTACTTTTCATTGTTGTTCTTTCCTTTTCATTTCCACATGTGGGGGTATTATGAGAGAACTGCAAATCGAGAAATGTTACAGTATTCTATAAACAGTATATAGAAATCACCGTCTGACTGAATAAACTGGTAATTAATAAACATTGACTTTCCCATAAGCCAGATTCACTTTTTGAGGGAGATAAAAATTAGTTTAGGAACATTATTTTCAGTGCCAGAACCTCATGTTTCGTGAGTAACTAGAACGTTTCATGCCAATAGCTTGAAAACTTTCGATTTTACAGATCTATTTCTCAGTTACAATAATTAATAAACATTATATATGCCAAAATGCATACGTTCATTCAATGGTTTTGTTAGCAATAATACTGTATTCACCAAATACTTGTTTCTTGCGTCCCTTTTTCTAAGCAAATTTCTAATGTGGGTTATACAATTTTTGCACCAAGCCCCTAAATTATTCTTACATAAAGGATATATAAAAATAACTGCACATTGCAAATTACTGCTTTTAAATAACGTATTTTTTATGGCAAGCACTTTGGTATTTAGCTTCTTTCTTGTATTCTACACTTTCTCGTACTGACATACAACAGATCCTTGAGGAGAGGTGAAATAAGAAGTAAAGTAATTCCTGACATTTATCCCAAACAAATTGCCACGCATACTACTACCACATGGTGAAACGCTTTCCAAAGGACATTCATAGACAGTATCTGAAAACTAAACACCATCCTTTATCCCCACAAAGTTTAACTAAAATTCCAAAGGCACATTCAACCATTCCACGCGCTCTTGTATGCCTGCAATTGTATATTCGTTTTGTGACATTCAAGTTCTGTCTATGAAAAGGGCGTAAAATGTTAACTGATAAACCAAGTGTTTCATCTCCTATGACCACAAATGGCATGCACGGTCCATAGTCATCATTCGGTAGAGGTCAACCTGTTGAGATGTTCAATTCTCTATTCTGTAATTTTTTACCCAAGTTTGAATTTTTGAAGATAGTTAAATCACTGGAATATCCATATGAACCAATATCGACAAATATGGATTTGTAGTCTGAATCAATCCATGCCATTAATACAATCCAATGGTATCCTTTGTAGTTAGAAAACGAGATCCATTGTCCTCAGTCTGCACTATTTTTATATTTTCCATCAATGGCTCCCCACTACGTTAGAAAAATTTGTTCTATTATAAAATTATTTGCTATTTTGAGCCAATCCTGTTCAGTTTTTCCGACATATAGAGTGGCTGCAGAACCTTCCACATGATATCACAACTTGTTCGGATAATATTCCGAACCGTACTTTCACCAAGTAAGAACTCGAAAGATAAGGCGGCGAAACTGGTTCCAGTAGCTAAATACACGAAAGAAAACATAAATATAACTTTTTTTCCAGTGAATATATTTCTTCTTTTTTTATGATTACTGTCGTTGTATAGTAACCAGTGGCTCCGAAAAATAATATGAGCTACTGATATCAAAAATGCTAACAAGTGTAAGTAGGGATTGCGTCAAAATCGAGGTTCAGGTTAAAAGGGAGGAATGTGGTTTTCATTCTTATCATCGTAAACCTAAATCTTTGAAATCATGACAAAATCGATGGCTTCTACAGATGCCTCACATTTGATGGCAATTCGAAAATAAATATTTCCCAAAATTTTCTGTTTTGAAGCATTTCCTAAACATTTTGAATTTTTCATAATTTCGCAACTTTATTTGGTACCATGTATAATCCCGCCAGTCATCCATGCGGCTTTCAAAATATTTTTGTAAACATGTCTTTGCTGTCGCTTTAACCTCTTTTGATATCCTTCGTAAAAGATGTTTTAGAAGAACAGCTTCAAAACCGGTAGAAGAATTTGTTAACCTGCTTCGCAAGAGAATTTAGAACACATAAGAGCACCAGATCTGGCCAAGCGGTTACTAAACGTCGGATTTTGAGTAGTTACTTTTTCTGCTGCCAGAAATGAAAGGAAGAGCAACGAAATCGAATCTCAGCGCTTTATCTCTTTTGTTCCCCTTAAATTTAGCATTAACACACAAGCAATATACCACATTCTTCGAAGTCCATCATCGTATTGTGTCCAATGTCCCGCCAAATTGTTATGATGTCAAATGCGCGGCAATTTTTCTGTTGTTGTCGTCAGTGTGCTAGGGTACGGCGACAAAACAGTTTTGTCTCCGTGAAGTTGCTGACTGCAGGAGACAGAGACGAAATAGTTACGCAACTGTTCTGTCGTCAGTGTGCGATGGGCCTAACGCGTACTTAAATTGTTTGAGCTCGTCCGTATGAACTTGATTCCAATTCCATGCTGCACTTGTACGTAATGAGGGAAACACGGAAGGCACCTTAGCTGGTAAATTTGTAATAAGCCTATTGTAAAACTAATTCATTTGGATGAAGGATTTTAGCGAAACCGTGTTGTTCGGAACTGGATAATAAAGTATCGGTTCAATTTTTGTCTTGGAAACTTCGGAACTGACCTTCGGAACTTATCAGATAACTCAAATAATCAATAGAATGAAATTACTTTTCACATCTCACTTTAATGCTATAATTACGAAATCTTATCAACCCACGCAACAGTATCTGATAACAATGAACCTCATCCTGACCATAAATCAAGAAATCATCTCGATACATACATTCTCTGTTCCCCTGAGTATTTTATCCATAAGGAGTTGAAATCTGAGTCACGCTATTTAATCAAAATGGTAAGCAAGTTTGCTTAGATAATTAGCAAAACGTATTTATTTCCAGACATTGTTGTGATTGTGGATGAACTTGTAATTGCATATAAGCTTCTCTTAAGTCTAACGCCACGCAGTTTTCAATTTATATAGAATAGCATTCATCCAAGGTAAGGAATACCGATACACTAACTTATCAGTCATTTTATTTAGAGCAGTTTTCAAACTCAAACAAAATCGAATGTCATTATTTCTCTTTCTAACGACAACCAGGAGCATAGCCCATTTTGAAAATTCCATTGGTTTAATTGTTGTTGCTGTAAATTCATCAATTTTTTGTGAACTATATCCCAACGTTGAAAAGCCACTTCATACGCTTGCCTAAATACGGAAATAGCGTCTTCTTTAACCGGAATTTCTACCGCGAATCATTTTACGGGTTTCCTTATATATGACAAAAACATATTTGCATACTTATCTCGTAATTGATACTTCTAGAATTCTTTGTCAATCACTTTATTTGCCACTTGGTGTACCGGTGTTTCATCAACAGTGCGCCCAAAGAGGCTTGAGCCGAAGTCTGCACAAGAAGATAGTCGAGAAGTCGCCCGCAAATCTTTAAATTTCTATTTTTAGATCATAACGGTACTTTGGTCTACTTTAAGGCCCGTGCAAGGCCATCTCCTTTCATGACCCGGTTTTCGTGTAACGGTACTGTGTTTCTAGGTCAACTCACCGTAGATCTTAGCATATGGACTTCCCCTAACTTTTGAGGCCACGTGCTGCTAAATGTTTCGAGATTTTTCCGAACGGTTTTTTTGCATATGTATAAGGCCCGGTTTAAAATTTTACGCCCTACGTGTATGCCCCACATTTTTGCGGAACGTAACTTTATTTCTATTTAAGCTCATATTAGATCATAGCTTGTGGACTTTACCTAACTTTTAAGGTCATTTCTCGCTAGATGTTTCGAGAATTTTTCATATGGTATTTTGCTTACGTATTTTGCGTATGTATCAGGCCCGATTTAAAATTTCCAACGTATGTGTGTGCAGAAATCGAACCCGAAACTGCTTGCACTAAAATACTCGTAAGACCCAGCTTGAACTTTATTTCCGGCGAAGCTTAATAAAACATAATATTATAATAAAAGTGCCCCTGAGGCCCACTTCTAGCGTCATACCTGCTTTTAAAATTGAAATAAGAATTTATTTTATATGTGAAACAATTGATAAAAGACAAATGAAAGCATTTTTTTTAGGAAAAAAGAAGTCAATTTCAGGACCTTTGAGCCCCAACACCGGGAATTAAACTTGAAAATGTTTGCAATGAAGTGCGCATGAGACTCAGTTTTAACTTCATTTTTCGCAGAATCATATTATTATTATAAAAGTGCCCATAAGTCCCACTTATAGCGTAATGCCTAGTTTTAAACATTAAAATAAGAATTTATTTTATATGCGAAACAATTGATAGAAGACAAATGAAAGCACTTTTAATAGGAAAAAGATTTCCATCTCAGAACCCCACTACCACCCTAAATCAAACACGAAATTGCTCGCACTGAAGTGCTCGTGGACCTTTGAGCCCTACCACCACCGAAAATTGAACTCGAAACTCCTCGCACTGAATTGGGTGTAAGTCTTGGTTCTAGCTTCATTTTTTGCAGGATCATAATGTTATTATTAAAAGTGCCCCCTTAGGTCCACTTATAGCTTCACCCCTGTTTTAAAAAATTGAAATGTTAAGTAATTTTATATATGAAACAATTGATAGAAAATAAATGAATGCATTTTTAATGCGAAAAAGATGCTTATCTCAGAAACCCACCAGCACCGGGAATCGAACACGAAATTGTTTGCACTGAAGTTCTCGTGGACCTTTGAGCCCTACCGCACTGAAAATTGAACTTGAAACTGCTTGTACTGAGCTGGCCGTAAGACTTGGTTCTATCTTCATTTTTGGCAGAAACATAATATTATTATTAAAAGTGCCCCTAATACCCGCTTAAAGTGTCATCCCTGGTTTTAAAAATTGAAATATTAAGTAATTTTATATGTGAAGCAATTGATAGAAAATAAATGAAAGCATTTTTAATACGAAAAAGATGCCCATCTTAGAACCCCTCCACCACCGGGAATTGAATTCGAAATTTCTTGCACTGAAGTACGCATGACACCGGTTCTAGCCTGATTTCTTGCAGAAACATAATATTATTATTAATTGTGCCCCTAAGACTCACTCACAGCGCGGTAAAGTTTAGCGCGCTATGAACTAAGTTTTAGAGGCGGTTTACATATATAATAAATAATAATAATAAACTTAAAATTTTTAAACATGAAATGGATTTTCTAAGACTTTAGGGATTAATATAAAGGAAATATCTTTAATCATTTTACCTGAGACAGAAAATCATCTTCGCATCATGCACAGATAAAGTGAACCTGAAGTAAAGACGATGCTTAATAACGGTTAACATACTTGTCCGAGTGTCGTGTGTTTGAAAAGCGGTGAAACAAGAAAATTCAATTCCGGTGTACGTGAATAATTTCAGGTATATTTCATGACACGAATTATTCCTAATGGAGTGACATGAAAAAAGACAAGGTTGGTATTTCCTGGTTCAGAAGAAACCGTTGTCGGGTGAAATAGAGAAACATATTTCTGGTTTACATGTGTCTTTTGACATTGATTCTAGTTAACGGAACGGCATTAAGTTTCATGCGGAAGTCCCATTAAGAAAAAATTGTTTCAGAGTAAGAGAGAAAATATTTAACGAACTTCCATATCATTGAAAGATATGATAAATTAGAAATGATAAAGTTAATTAATATTTATATTTAAAGTTTCAGCTAACATTTACAATGCAGACAGTATAATACAAGTATATGAGAAAATCTATTTTTCAGGTATCCCTCTGATGAACTTATTTTATTTTCTTTCAGTCTTTAACCACTGTTTATTTCAAGTATTTAATAATTTTTAAGAGAAATGTATTGTAAATATATGGATAATATTTGAACTTTCCATTATCAGTATAAGAACTTTATTTCACCATTTAATTTAATAATGAAACGTATATGATAAAGAGAAACATTTACTTCCTATGAAATTGACCGTAAGATGTCACTAGTTTTCAGATCCCTCTAACGCCGAAGGTAGACTTAATATTTAAAAGCCTGTGATTGGTGTATATATTTATGACATTTCTTGTAGGTATGAGACACTATTAGTTAGTGGAAGTAGATGATTCGTTTAAAGGAAAGAAATGGACATAATGAGAAAAAATAAAATGGCACTTTTTTCTTTATTATTATTAAATTTATCCCATAAACATGAAAATGTAACAATTGAAAACTACCATTTATTTTTCGTAAATGTACGACTAGTTTTATTTTATGATTTTTTCTTTCATCTAGGTCTATTACACTGGAAGACAAATATTATAAACTATCTATAGGAGATTTTCGAAATAGAAATTGGTGAGTTTAATATTATTATTTAGTTATTTATTAATTCAAATGAAAGACTATAATGTTTACTGGCTTTTAATTTCAGTTTACTGACAAATATTTAGTAAAACGTTTTATTTCCTTGATACTGTTTCGCTAATGAAAGATAGATGGCGTGAGCTTACGTGTACAAGGAAATTGAGTTGGAAGGTGACGTTGGCAGACAGATAATATTCAATAGATATTAACTTACTTGAAAATAGGGAGAGTACATAGTACTTATATTACTAGATAAAACTGGGTAAAAGAGGAAACACACTACATTTTTCGTGTTACTATTAAATATTATAGGGAATCAAATAAAATATTAATAAAATTTGGCTTTGCTTTTGTCAAATAGATGACTTATGAAAATAGTCAGACTGTTACACCCAAAATGGTGTACATTCATGCTATTGTATCATGAACTTATAAGAATCAGTTGCTTTCACTATATTTTCTAGTAAATAGACATTTGAAAAGTTGTTTGCTTATTCCTTACAAGGAATAATAGTTGTTAGAACATGGAATGTACAGTAGTTTATTAATTTTTTAATAAGAAGAAAGAAAAAAGTCTGAAAACAGTACATATCTCAATGTTTTAAAAACACTCAATTACTTAATGTTTAACTGATGGCGTTCATTTCATTTTCACGTTTAAACTCAGAGTACAAGTACAATAAGAAAAATCAATGTTTATTTTGATTCTAAATGTTTTCTTTGTAATTATATTTCAATTGATTAGTGAAAATCAAAATTGTGGAAAATAGCCTTACATATACAATTTAAAACTTGGAAGCTGTAAACAGTAAATCACTATGCATCTCTATTAGGAGAAAGGTGAATTCAGTGACTGGAAGTTTATTAATTCTAGCACAGGTAGTAACTTACTTTTGTTGTGATCTCAGTACGTTTTCACATAATGTGTGCACATGAATGAAGAAAAAATATAGAGATCACGTACTTTATTTTTGCTTCTAATAAAGTAGGGGGAGCACTAGGCGAAAATTACGAGTGGGAGTATATATTTACATTGAATAGTTGCGGAAAGTAATTTTTAATATGGTTCAGTGTTTCTTTTATGGATTTTAAATTAAAATTTAAATAATTTATATTTAACCTCCTTGTGTGATTTCACTACGGTTACACATAATGTGTGTATATGAATGAAGAAAAAAGTAGATATCACCTACACTTTATTTTTGCTTCTAATAAAGTAGGGGGAGCACTAGGGGAAATTACGAGTGGGAGTATATATTTACATTGAATAGTTGCGGACATAATAATTTTTGAAATGGTTCAGTGTTTCTTCTGTGGGCATTAAATTAAAATTTAAATACTTTATATCTAACCTGCTTATGTGTGGTGTTAATACCTTTTCACATAATGTGTGCACATGAATGAAGAAAAAAGTAGAGATCTCTTAGACGCTGCCCGTGCTTGTAATAAAGTAAGGGAGCAAAACTTCTTTGTAAAGGTAGTGGAACAAGTTTACAGAGGGTGCATTTTAAAATATTAATGTAATTAGAAATCTGTGCTATGTTTAATTTAAATTATGTTTTACTGGCATGCATGACGGCTCCACTTCTAAAGTTTTAATATGAATAGAAATTTATGGACATTATTGAAGTTTACTTTTTTCAGACTGCGCATGGGTAAAATAACCAACTAATAAAATATAAAAGACCATGTTATTTTAAACGGATTTGAAATTAATTTACTGTGCATGCGCAATAACTAACCTCATACTATAAAAGACCGCTCTCACACCTAGACAATTAGTTTCAAATTGTACTTGAAGATATCAGTTCAGAAAAGAAACTGTCTAGTAAATTTTGAAATCATAAATTTATATTTAAGGAAGTGTACTTTGTAAAGAAGACGTGAGATTTAATATACTTTATTGGACTTTATTAATGGAAGTGGTATTTTACTGTTTTTCTGAAAATACTATATTTTAAAACTGAAATTATTATTTTAAGAAAGAAAGTACTATTTTCTAAAGAAGAAGAAACAGAAGAGCGATTAGCCTGAATCCTGTGCTATTTCTGACTACTTAGTGTATTTCAAAACTGTGAATACGGAAATCTAATTTGAAAATATAAAGTGCAATTCACTATAATATTTCCACAGATTTTCTAGCAGTTACTTCAGAAAGAAGAAAAATCATAAATTCCAACCTTGAAAACACTACTGCGTATAAGATTATCCTTACAGAAAAAGAGAAATGATTTGTACAGCGGGTTCAATGTACAGCGCGTGGATGACTTTATGCCAGACGGGGGCACAGAAGTGCTTCCACGAAATGTAAGTCATGTTTTTGAGTTTCTTAAACATCTTTACCGATTATTCCCTTTTAATGTGAATCTTGTGATCGGAGAAAAATCCTTACTAGTAACATATATGGATTTAGAAAATGTAAATACAGCTCTTCCTTTCTCAAATGTAATTTTAGCTGCATTCATTACATCATGGGCTAGATTAAAATTATACGGCTTACTAGATAAAGTAGGTACAGAAAAATCTTATATATTAAGATACTGATTCTGTTTCCCATGGGCAAAATAAAAATAAACCGCCATTGCTTCCTATATGCATTTTTAAGGCCAATTAACCAATGAAATTAAATAAGAGTGGAAGATTCCCATCATTATTGGAATGGGACCGAAAAATTATTCTTACAGGAAAGAGAAATTCCGACGGGTAAAATTAAACCAGCATATAAGATTCGGGGTATAACGTTAAATGCGCGAGCTTTCCAAAGCATTGATATTGATCATTTCTTAAGTTTAAGTGAAAAATAAAAATGAAAAAATCATTATTAGAAATCGAAATGCCATCTACAGGAAGTCAGGCCTCAAAATTGTATCTAGACCTAAAACTAAAACTCATCAAAATGTATCATCTAAACGAAAATGTCATAATGAGTTCAGAACTCTACCTTTTGGATATAAAAAACGTAAAGTTAATGATTCCTACTTAATTTATCTTTTGTTTTATCTCATGATGGTTTTTCTTCCTTTTCAGCATCCCGCTACTATTTTAATTAATGGTTCTAGCATGTTGGGAAAGGTTATTTTGTAAATAACTTATTACATCGTAAAAATATGTTTTCTAGTCAGTTTAATGAAATAGAGTGGTGCAATGTGATACTTAAATTATCTAGTAAAATTACAAATATGCGACTCCATTTTGGAATTCCTGACATGAATACTTTTGACATTCGATGATTTAATGACGAAAACTAATGCAGACGTGTCATTTTTTTACGAAATTCACCCATCATAGAATTTTTATATTTCAGAATTTATTTCCTAAAGGAAAATATGCATGTTATGTCTCTTTAAACGCTCAGTATATTTTAGTTATTAAGAATTATGGAGTAAGTTACAAATACAACATTTGGCAAGGCAAGTTATGCCTCAGTATAGTAAAGAAGTCATTCGTCTTTGAAAATGCTACTAATGAACCGTATTCTTATTTACTTTTTGATCTAACTAAATCTATACCGGTTGTTCTCCTTCTAAGAACAAATATATTACCCGATGAACCTATGCACATCTACGCACATGTAAAATACATGAATAAAGCAATTCAACTCAGTCAGCATCAGAATGCCAAGCATAGAACATAATCTAAATGAGCTCCGTGCAATTTCTAAATGTAAAGTAAAAAGCGTAAAGCATTAATTAAGTGTATCTAATAGTGTAATTCAAACTATTGCTCAAATAGAAAAAATGTTTTAAATGGTAACTATAAACTCTCTTCTCGTCAGAAGGAATGATTACATCGACATAAGAAGACATTATGTGCACTCTACACCCAAAGCCTCGTAGTTAGTTCGCCCCCAAATTCAGTGCTTTTGAGAGAATGCGCCTCCTTTAACTTAACCAAAATCTCCCTGCAGTACTACACCACCATGGTGTTCATCTGCACCCTGCCATGAAGAGCTGCGCCACCAAAGGGGAGGTTTGCCCCATTTATTGTAACCTACTCTTGGTCATACACCTTCAAAGAAAATTTCGTTTCTCTACCTTCAATGATTTGGAAATTGGGCTTTTGGGGCGGCCATTTTAGATTCAAGTTGACGACTTTTTGAGAGTTTTCTTATATTGTCGTGACCTTCTTATGATTACACCTTCAAGTAAAATTTTATTTATCCAGCTAAAACGGTGTGCAAAATGAGATTTTGGGCGGCCATTTTGGATCCAAGGTGGCGTCTTTGGATACATCATGTAATATTTTTACGTACAACTTAAAATGTACCTTGTTACCAAATTTGATAGGTCTAGCTGCAGCCGTTTAGGCTGTTTATTCTGCACAACAATGGGTTCGGCAGCCATTTTAGATCTAAGATGGCGACTTTTTCAATATTTCGTAATATTTTTGAACTACTAGTAACAATACACCTTTATGCCAAATTTCGTATCTCTAGCTCAAACGATATGGAAAATAGGTTTCTTGCTTCATCCATTTTCGATCCAAGTTGCCGTCTTTGAATTCATTAGGTAACATTTTTGTAATCGAACACTGATGCACCTTTATGCCAAATTTGATTTCAATAGCACCAGCGGTTTAGGCTGTGTATTCTATACAACAATAGGTTTGGCGGCCATTTTGGATTCAAGATGGAGACCGATTTTGCTCATTAACGA
>JAGDQP010006460.1:0-49064 GCA_022664845.1 Lepisma saccharinum | reverse complement strand
ATATATATATATATATATATATATATATATATATATCTTCAAACAGGGACTTTCGCCCCAAAAGGATTCTGCCACTAACTGGGAGGGAGGAGACCCCTTAATTCTTCTTACTAAGGCTTAAGGGATCCGACTGGGATAGACGCCTAATGTTCAATCCGTAAGTTCACGTCGTGGGGCCTGTTAGTACCCAAGCAACTGCTTGGCGAACGAACATGGATGGGCTGCTCACCAACCCGCATTAGCTGACAGCGTGGTGAGTCAAATGTCAGCACCCCTTCTTTCTTTACACATGATGGTACAAGTAAGGAAACAGCCCCGGGGGACCTCATTACCCGGAGGACGGAATGTAGCTGGCAACGGCAGCGGTCAGTCCTGAAGGAAGTCAGATTGTCAAAATGGCCGGGTTTGGACTGTAGACTGCCAGAACACCGACACGGCAACTCGAACGGACCTATATGTGGCAACTCTCAACTGTCAGTCACTTGCAGGAGAGGACAAATTAGAATTGCAGAATGAAATAAAGAAGATTGAGTGACACATTATAAGACTATCAGAAATATGGAGGAAGAATGAAGAACAGTTGGAACTACCGTCGGGGCACACGTTCTACTTTAAAGTAACAGAAAATGGAAAACCGACAGGCGTTGGCTTTATAATTAATAAAGACCTGAAGTCACGGATCACAGAAATTGAAGGAATTTCAGATAGAATCGCAAGGGTAGTAATAAAGATAAAGAACAGGTACAGTATGGATATTATACAAGTGTATGCGCCAACATCCTCACATCCGGAGGAGGAAATCGAAGATCTATACGAGAAGATATAGAAGATTTTGGATAGCAGCACATCGCATTACAAAATTGTAATGGGAGACTTCAATGCGAAAGTAGGAACTAAGCTGAGCGGTGACACGAAAATGGGAAACTGGATTTGGCAAAAGAAACAAGAGAGGAGAGAAGTTAGTGGAATTGTCAGAAGCCAACAGACTCTTCATTTCCAATACATTCTTCAAGAAGGCGCCCCAGAGGAAGTCGACATGGAGAGGCCCAAATGGGGCCAAAAACGAAACAGACTACGTTCTATCGAGTAACAGGGTAATTCTGCAAGATGTGTCTGTTCTGAACAGTTTCAAAGTTTCGAGTGACCATAGGATGGTGAGATGTAAGCTGAAACTGAATACTTGACTCGAGAGAAAGAAGCTTATCAGAGGAAAACAGCCACCTTTAGATCTGGAAAATCTAGGAAAAACAGAGAGACATTCGAGATAGAACTAAGCAACAGATTCAGCAGCTTGGAAGAGTTGGAGGACGAAGAAGACATCAACAGCAGAAACAAAATACTGACTGAGATAATAAGAAAGACAGCCAAGGAAACAGCAGGCACCAGAAAGAAAGGAGAAAGCAAAATCTCAGAAGAAACTAAACTCTTGATGAAGAAAAAAGGGAAATGAAAGAAGAGGTATATTACATAAAAAGGATTGAATACACAGAACTAAATAAAACCGTAAGGAAGAAAATAAGAGAGGATGTACAAAGATATAACGAAAATCTTGTTAGAAATACAATCGAGGAGAACAAGAGCCTGAAGAAAACCAAACAGCAGCTCATGATAGGGAAAATACAATTAATTGCAGTTAAGAGACCAGACGGGACGGTAACACGAAATAAGGAAGAAATTATAAACATATTTGAAAATTTCTACACAGAATTGTACTACTCCGAGGAAGAGCTAGGAAATGAGGACTCAGAAGAAAATGATGTAGGTGTCCCAGATGTAATGAAAGAAGAAGTGGATAAAGTACTTCGAGGGATCAAGAACGGAAAGTCGCCAGGAAAAGATGGACTCACAGCAGAGATGTTTAAATGGGGAGGTGAAAAGATGAAAGAGGAATTTGCGAAATTTTTCTCAATGTGCCTGAGGAAGAGAGAATTACCCAGAAGTTGGAATAATGCTGTTATCATTTTGTTGTACAAGAAAGGGGACAAAGGACGTGTGGAAAACTACAGACCAATTAGTTTACTGTCAGTTCTATACAATATGTTCACCAAAGTTATTTTGAATCGTATTGAACGGGACTTAGATTTTAACCAGGGAAGGGAATAAGCTTGATTTCGTCGTGGATTTAGCACAATGGACCACATACAAACATTGAATGAAGTAATGGAAAGGACTAATGAATATGAACTTCCACTATGTTTGGGATTCATAGATTTTGAAAACGCTTTCGATTCAGTCTCTGTCAGCAGTACTTAAATCACTTGAACATCAAGGCATCGAAAATGCGTACATCAAGCTACTGCGAAACATTTATTCGACTGCCACATTTGTCATTAGACTAACTCAAGAAAGTGAAAAATTTAAATTTGGAAAAGGGGTAAGGGAAAGAGAATCAATTTCTCCAAAACTGTCTTCTACGGTCCTGGAAGAGAGTGTTCCAAAATGGGATGAAGTTGGAATTAAAATTAATGGCGAATATCTCCATCATCTACGTTTTGCCGATGATATAGTCCTGTTTGCTTCAAGTGCGGAAGATCTACAAACCAGAATGGAAGAACTGAATAACGAGAGTTCGAAAATAGGCCTTAAAATGAATTTAAGTAAAACAAAGGTCATATACAATCAATATGCTGCAAAAGGGAAATAAAGATTAGCGGAGAGACAATAGGCATAGTTGATGACTATGTTTACCTAGGCCAGCTCAAAACATCGAATGCCAAGTTAACTGATGAAATAAATAGATGTAAAATGGCGTGGAGTTCATTTGAAAGACTACACTTTATTTTCAAAAGCAAACTTCCAATGTGTCTGAAGAGTAAAGTTTATAATCAATGTGTCTTACCTGTGACGATGTACGGCTGTGAAACTTAAACATTGAATGCGCAAACGACTCAAAGATTGAGAGTAACGCAAAGAGCAAGAGAGATGCATTCTAGAAATAACCAGGAGGGACAGGAAGACAAATGAATGGATTCGCGCACAAATAAAAAGGTAGAGGATGTAATAAAGACTACGTAGAAGCTAAAGTGGAAATGGGCCGGTCACGTAGCTAGACGAACAGGTGGAAAGTGGACGACCAATGTACTAAATTGGATTCCTAGAGAAAAGAAGCGACCGAGACGACGTCCTAATGCAATTTGGGTAGATGAAATCAGGCGTTTTTCAGGAGCTACATGGATGAGGATATCAGCAGACCGAGATATGTGGAAAGAAAAGGGGGAGGTCTTCATCCAGCAGTGGATAGGAAACGGCTGAATATGATGATGAATATATATATATATATATATATATATATACATCGATATCGTAGTGATCTGAATAGGTAGATTTTACTTCGAAATCTACCTAAAAAGTAAATTATTAGTGCAAAAAGGTGATGTTCTTTTAGCTTTATTATTAGCTCCTATTTTAAGTGCAGTAGCTGGAAGTTTATTTAACTAATAAAAATGTCTTCACAATTTCAAAAGATGGTACTCATTCCAGAAAATGCAAGTGCGGAAATGTATTTCACTATGAAGTCTGTAAAGTCTCATCAAACACGAAATTTTAAAACGAACTGACATTTCCATAGAAGAAAAATGGAAAATGTATCAACAAGCACTACATTATTATTTAGAATATAATCCTCAAACACTAAAACCAGTTGTCTTAACCGTTTAGAATTCTCAACCAACAAATATGTTACCCATGATTCCATATATTATTATTTCAGTACCAAAATCGTTTGCTAGAAAGACTCAATTACTAGTAAATCGCCTGTACTTTAAGGCACCACTTTTACGAATTGTAAGTATGACCAATAATAATCACGGAAAAGAACAAACCTCAACGTTTCAGAATGTACATTATTTCCCATTATGAAAACTATCCTTTGATACTGTAGAAATACTACTAAAGGAAAATGCAGGGCGAAATTTAACATTTGTATTTGAAACACTGACCGTATCACTTCACTTTTAGCGCTTATCATTAAAATAAAAAGGAAATCGGTTTTACATAGAGGTAGATGTTTCCCATACTTCACAGGACCTGTTTATCAACGGGAACATGGAATTGCAAGTTTATTCTGGGGACTATTTCGATTATTGTTTATGTTCGTCGAATTAATATTAATGCACATTTAACTTTACAGTTTACAATTTTATGACTCATGATATTGCAAAATTACCATTAACTAGAGTTGAAACAAGAGTAGATACTATTCCTGCTAATGTTACATAATATAATCTTGATAATATATTTCTTGGAAATGTACCTAAAGGATTCGTAATAGGTTTTATTGCAAACACTGTATTCAATGGAAATTACCATGAAAATCCATTCCACTTTGAAAATTTTAATATTAACAAGTAGCAAGTACAAGTTGGTTCCCAATTTTTCCCTTCCGCTCCGCTTACTCCAGATTATGAAAATCTCCTATACATTCAAAGGTATCACACACTGTTCTCTGGAACTGGTATATTTAATGAAAATGTAAGTCATACAGTCACATATTCTGATTACCCTTACGCATATACTCTATGTTTTTATTCTTTCTCCTACTAATACTTTAGATTATTCCACTTGGGATGTTATTTAGAATTCTCCCGTTAATCTCAAAATACGGTTCAGTCAAGCACCAGCACATGTCATTTCATGTGTAATTTACGCTCAATTTGATTTCTTGTACAAATCGATAAAGATCGGAATGTATATACGGATACCATGTAAAATTTAAGTTAGTTTGAAATCAATCATGAGGTCAGTCACTTTTCAGCGTTCCATGATAATCAGGAATATAATTCCATCGTCAAGGAATTAGTTATAGTTCATTTAGATACAAATAGTTTGCAGTCATGGATATTTAAAACTCCTTTTCCATTATCAAAAATTATTCTAAGATATTCAAATGATTATTTAAGCCAGCATGTATTCGGTTTAGAATGGATAGACGGTGAAGTTGAATATTGGGAACTTAAAAACATACTTACAAGGTATACAAAGAACAGTGATAATTTAGAAGACATTCAATGACCAAAATATAATGCTTTAGCATTTCCTTCTCAGATCTGTGCTCATCATCATCATCAGTTTACAAATTTCCGTTGTGGTTTAAAAGAAGTTTCAGTATACGGAAAATATTTAAATTATTACCATTTAGGTACTTTTACCGTACCTGAAAACCGAACAGTATATAAACCAACAGCAATTAGTGAAAGTGATTCAGATGTGGAGTAACGAACTTTTAGAAATTGTGCTTCAAGACTGTACTAGTGTAACAACGCTTACTGGAATATATTCTGTGGATACTCTACCAAAACGAATGCAATATCCTGCAGCATTAATAGTTACCTAAGTGTATCAGGTTTAACTGCGATACACTGGGCTGCTATTTACATTGATAAAAATAAAAGAGGTGAATATTTTGATAGTTTCGGCAATGAACCTACGAAACCTATTGTGAAATTTTAAAATCGAAATTGTAAAGTATATCGTGTAAATAAAATCCAAAGACAAGATGAAAAATCTATTCTCTGCGGATTATTCAGTATAGCTCAGGTATTTCAGGGTGCGAGGAAAACTGTAATTTCTTATTTCCATACTAAGAATCTTCGAAAAAATGATGAAATTGTAAAATCACTTTTGAAAACTATTATAAAACAAAAAGAATCATGTGAATAAAGTTTTAATATAAACTAGAAAAAACAAATCTTTTATTTCATAAATCCTTGAAAGAAAACAATAAAAAGGATAGACTATAGAAATAAATTTATTTTCTTAGCTTTAATAAAAAATATTCTACAAAATGAAGGCAGCTTAACTTGAACGGTAAGTATCTTTCCACAATTACTTACATGACACAATCACAGTGTTTACCACAAACATTCACTCTCGCTCACTGTCCGGTTCACCATTAATGTCTTTATCTAATAGTTTATTTTTCACTTCATCCACTTTTAATAATAGTAAATTTCGTAAAATATATTAGAATATTTTAACACTATCAAAGTCTGCATGATTTAGCAAATATACATTATAAATATGATAAAAATTCACCGGATCCATAATCACTTTATATGGTCTTCCCTCAATGCATTGTCTTCATCTGCAGAAGGTGTAAGGCATCGATGTATCAATCGATTACGCACATTATAAAGACATTCACCACAAATTAATGGACGGTTTTTCTTATATTCCCAGTTTACAATTGCCTCCATTATACATTCATCGTAAAATTAAAATTCCCACAGTTACATGAGACTTCTTCTCTCTTGTAAAACACTATCACTACGAGTAAATTATTCTTTACCAACAAATTAACTCTATGGCTCATGGAACTCGCAAGTTCATCGCAACAGTAACAAACGTTCGCCATCGGATTCTATCCTGGGCAATATCAAGCAAGTTTCCATCACGAGCACCTACTTCTCGACGCGTCTCATCTCGTCGCGTTTCGGCCCGTATATCTTTCTGAAAACCTTATTTTCAAATACACGTAATTTATGTTCATCTGCTAGGGTCGTACTCCAACTTTCGCAACCGTAAAGTATTACCGGCAGAATAACCGTCCTGTATATTTTTAATTTCAATTTCCTTGATATTATTCGCGATGTAAGAAGTTTTAGGACTGAATAGAACCGATATTAAGCGACTGTTTATTTCTTCTGTGACCTCATTTTTGCTTGTTACGTATGCTCCCAAGTATTTAAATTTGTTTACTTTTTCTATGACCTCCTCCCGAATTATTATATTTTTATTTCCTTCATTCCCTGTGTTTCGGCTTGTTATCATGTATTTTGTTTTATCTATGTTTACCTGTAGACCTATCTCATCGCACGCTCCTACTAACACATGGGTGTTGCTTTGTAGTGTATCTATATCGTCCCCTATTAAATCTACATCATCCGCGTGTACAAACTGTAGATTCAAACAACTCAATGATAGTCCCTTTTTGCCCCTTTAATTTTTAAAATCGCATATTCTAACGCAAAGTTAAACAGTAGTGGTGACAAGGCATCGCCTTGTTTCAATCCGTTGCGAATCTTGAAACTATCTGACATAATATTACCTATCCGTACTCTGCTTATGGGATCACTGAGACACATCTTCACTAGTTGAACCATTTTTTTCGTAATTCTAAATCGTATCAGGATACTCTATAACTTTTCCGTTTTTATAGAATCATATGCTTTCTTAAAATTAATGAATAGCTGATGAACCGTTCCACTGTATTCCCATTTCTTCTCCAAAATTTGTCTCAAGGTAAAAATCTGGTCTAACGTGGATCTATTTCTCCTAAATCCACGTTGGTGATCTCCAATTATTTCATCTACATATACACTTAGGCGTGTTAACAAAATATTACTTAATACGTTGTAACACGTTGGAAGTAACGAGTTCCGCGGTAATTATTACAGTGCGATTTATCACCTTTTTTTGTAAATCGAAACTATTATTGAGGTTTTCCATCGCTTTAGGAGCTCCTAATTTCTCCATATACCACTTATTAATTTATGTAGTACCTTGATTAGTGCCGTTCCTTCTGCTTTAATTAATTCGGCTGGAATATTGTCTATTCTTGGTGATTTGAAATTTTTCAATTTCTTTACCGACATTTCGATCTCGATCTCGCTAGGTTCGGGAATCCACGGTTCTGCGGTGTGTATTTCAAATTCCTCTGTTTGTTCCCCGTTGTGTACATTAAGAAGTTTGTCGAAATAACTTTTCCCACACATCGACAATTTTAGTCGGATCAGCCTGAAGATCTCTACGTTCATTTCTAATCATTCCTAACCTCGGCTGGTAACCTTTTCTTAACAAGTTTACCCCTTTGTATACATCTCCTATGTTATTTGTCTTCCCGTTTTCCTCTGTCTCCTGAATCTTCTGCGTCAGATATACTCGCTTTTTGTTTCTGAAGCCACGTGTGGCGTTTCGGTTCGCGTTACTGTAGTGGTTGGTATTTGCTTCGTTTTTATTACTTAGCCATCGATGCGTTGCTTGTTTTCGTTCTTCATGAAGTCTAAGGTATTCTTCATCAAACCAAGGTTTGTTTTTCTGTTGTTTTTTCTGACCTACACGTTCCTTCGCTGCGCTCTTAATTGTTTCACGAATTACCTCCCACATGTTACTTATATCAATTGCTTTTTATACCATCAATATTATTACTCGAGTCGACTAGGATTTCGAACCTATTTGAAATTTAGAGTTGGTAATCTACTTTTATGCTCGGATTATTTAATCGTTTCACTTCGAATTTCAGTTGTTTTGACCCCTTGCTTTCTCTGTTCGCGATGCATATCTTTTCCCTTACTTTTGTGATCACTAATTGATGGTCGGCGTCATCTTCTGCTCCTCTGTAAGACCTAACATCTATTATGTTGGTGTGTCTTCGTCTGTCTACTAATATGTGATCGATCTGGTTGAGTGTTTTGCCGTCCGGAGATACCCATGTGTATTTGTGTTCAAAGTACGTGCTCTTTACCAGTAGGTTTTCGAAATCGCGAAAGTTATCAGTCTTTCTCCATTGTTGCTGGTCTTTTCGTGAAGGTTGTGTTTGCATATGGTAGGTCTATATTTTTCTTCTGTCCTACCTTTGCATTGAAATCACCCAACAAAATTTTCGAATTATACTTCGGTTATCGGAAAAAAAGCCTTTCTAGCTCATCGTAGGATATATCTCCGTAGTTATCAGGAGCCCCCTCGGTCGAAGCATACACGTTTAATAAAACCGTGTTGTCCCATCGAATTCGTATCGTAACGTACGATAGTATTTCGTTTACGAACTCTATATTCTGAACCGCCTGAAGGATACTGTTTTTTGAGGAATCCTGTTCCGAAGTATGTTCCCCGGTAGTATAAAGTGTACTTGCCCTGTCGGATGCTATCTTGACCCTCCCACCGAACTTCTTGTATCTCTAATATGTCTTGCTCGTACTTCTGTCTCGCGTACCGCAAACTGAAAAGCGCCCGTTTGGAATAATGTTAGTACGTTCCACGTTCCTATTATAAGGTCTTTCTTAATCCTGTTCTTGGAGACCCTGTAGCAGTCCCAGCCCGGAGATCCTTATGAGGGACTAGTTTACCTCCAGAATATTTTACCCCAGGAGAATTCATAAGCCATCTGTTACTATTTCTTGACATGTTTTAGCTGTGTAGATTTGTCAGCTCTACGACCTCGCAGTAAAGGTAGGCATTCAAGATGTCGTCCTCTGTCCATCTCTGAGCCTTGCCGATGTCATTCATCTTCAGCCTCAGGGTGGTAATGGTGATGCTGCTTCCCCTCACCACGATATTTTTGTTCGGAGTTACCTTACCCTAGCTTTTGTGGATCCCTCTTCTAACTTCAAGGTAGCATTACTTGACTGGGCCATATAATATAAAGTTTACCAAAATTTATCAAATGGATATGAAATACATCAAGCAACAGATGATGCTGACTTACTGATCACAACAGTAGCTCTGCAGCGTGCTATAGATACTGAGAAAAATAGTAGTTGTTGCTCAGGATACAAACATTTAATTTTACTAACATGTAGATCCACTAATGAAAACGTTTATATAATAATATAAAAATAGTTACTTGGTATATGAAACAAAGCATGAGACAATTCAGAAAAATTCAAAGAACTCTCATTTGTTTCATTTGACATGATAAAAATTTATTGCTGAAGGTGAAGTTGCACCAATAGGAGATCAGTAGTAAATAGCTGACTGTGAACGACGATTGTTCCAGTGTAAATCATTCATTCCATTTACTGCAGATTGTTTCTTGAACAACGAAAGGATAAAATAATTAATTACATCAGTGTACCGTGGCTTGTAGTACATGCCAGGTGCGTAAATATGAAACCGGAATTTATGTACAGAAAAGACACAGTTATTGCATGACAATGCTAAGAACTATTTTATTCGATGTATTGGCCATCACTAGCGATACTTTTCTGCCATCGTTCCGGTAATTTGTAAAAATTGTGCCTCTTGTGCTGCAAACCAGTCATCATGCCATTTTCGTAAGATGTGAAGCGCTGGTCAGCAAGTGGATGCAAATAAGTGAAAATCGGAAGGCGCCAAGTCTGGTGATTAAGCCGCATGCGGAAGAATTTTCCAGCCAAACGTCGCAATCGTTTCCTTGACCGGTTTTGCTGTGTGGGAGGGTGCATAATCGTGAAACAGAATCACTTTATGTTGTCTTTGATCATATTCTGGTCGTTTTTCACGCAAAGCTTGATGCACATCGATCATTTGTTGTCGGTAACGTTGGGTATTAACGGTTTCGCCAGGTTTAAGCAGTTCATAATAGATCACTCCCTTCTGATCCCATCAAACACAAAGCATCGTTTTCCGTCCATAGTGATTTGATCTTGCAGTCGATGTCGCCGGTTCTCCTGGAGTTACCCATGATCTTTTACGCTTAGGATTCTCGAAATAGATCCACTTTTCGTCACCAGTCACAATTCGATGGAGAAATGATTTCCTTTTGTACCTGAAGAGCAGAATTTTGCAAGTGGTTTTTCGGTTTTCCTGCTGTAATTCAGTCAATGCATGTGGAACCCATTTTCTCGCCTTCTGAATCTTGCCCATGGCTTTTAAACGTATGAAAACTGCTTCTCGTGTCACATTTAATTGATCTGCGAGTTGTTGTTGCGTTTGAGCGTCATCCTCATCCAACAAAGCTTGCAATTGGCTGTGTGCAAACTTTTTCGGTGGTCTTCCACGTTCTTCGTTTCTCACGTCAAAATCGCCACTTTTAAATTTTGTAAACCACGCATAGCACTGTGACTTATCAAGAACATGATCACCGTAAGCTTCGAAAAGCATGCGATGCAATTCTGCAGCAGTTTTCTTCAAATGGTAACAAATATCAATGCTGTCCGCACATCGTAGTTTGTAGGTGCAAATTGCGCCATGTTCAACGCTATTAAAAACTACACTACGACATGAAACTTGTCTGGTTGTGTGTTGCAAATCGTTATTAGCAGTCAAAACAAGCAAGTGGCGCCAAGGACGCAGTTTTACGGTAACCACATTGACAGCTAACGCCGTCTATGCACGAATTCCGGTTTCATATTTACACACCTGGTATGCACGTATATCATGTAGGCCTATTAGTTGTAGCTCAGTTCTTTTATTGTGCGCCCTGCTCTCTTCCAGATCCACTTTACACATTCAAGTAATTTTGAGGGTGATAATGCTTTTTCTTATTGCACAGCGTTTGGGGACTACACTATTAAACCTTACGGAAGTATAAAACGTATTCTGTTTACTACTGTATCGAATATAAATAGTATTACCGTTTGTTTCCCTTATTGGTCAACCACTGGCGACTGGTCCATTACAGGTACGGACACCCTACACTGACATTTACTTTCCGGCAATCAGGCAGATAGATAAGAAACATATTTTTGTTGCAATCGCAATTAAATCAAGTGGTACTTGCGGCACGGCAGGCCTTAATTTTATTAAAGAAGTTGGTCGGCGTATACACATCGTTTCAGGTGATGCTCGCGCGACCACCTTTCTAATCCAGCGCCTTAGTATCGCAATTCAGCGAGGGAATGTATCATCTGTTCTTGGTACGTTGCCTCCTGGGAAGGCATTAGATGAGATTTTCCTCCTTTAAAGTTATTTTTAAGTTTTTATATTCAATTGTTATTTATTATTCAGTCTTGTATGTATTCAAATCATTTATGCGTTCTACGGTACAATATTTAATTTGAATTATAAGCATTGATTTGTAGGCGTTCTGATTACAGTACAACAAATAGTATACACGCGGGAAATTAGGCCGAATTTGTTTACTTTCTACTCAACGAACTGTGATTGTCATTGTGGCTTTACATCACATTTATTTGTGGCCAATCTCGAGGATCAACCAATCGCAATTCTTGAAAACAGAACAGCATGTATGAGAAATTACACATTCAGGAATGCCAATGCTTTAACGTTTCTTTTGTTAAGGGGCCCTTAAATCGTAGCGTTAAATGTTGATGCAATGAAAAAGACTTAAGGGACGCTCAAATATTTATGTAAGCGTTAACGCGCCTTTAACCAAAATTTAAGGAAGGTCGGTGAAACCGGCGGTAAATGCATCAGATTTAACACATCAGTCTACGTGCACTACTTGAACCCAATTCCAAGAAGTATTGTTTCGTATTAAAAATGGCAACTTGGCATCAAAACTTTGAGAAGGAAGATAAAATACGTTAAGCTAAAAAGAGTGACCAAAAAAGCTGACAAAGGTGTACGGCGTGTTGACATGCTGATAAGCATCATAAAACGCTAATGTCAGCCGTAAACGCTGGCACTTGGCAGGCCTGGACCTGTAATTCAGTGGTCCCTGGTTCGGTACTTTTTCACCTTCAGTTTCTTTTTTCTTTTTTACTTTTAAATAGCAATATCGTTATATTTTTAATAGGTTATTTTGAATTCTTATTGTTTAATTTGTTTTATACCTTTATTTTCAATTAATGTTTTTTGTAATCTTTTCTTTTCTGTTTATTCTGATTCAGTAGTCTTATTCAGATTTAATGAACAATAATGGTAAATAAAAATAATAATAATGGGCAAGGCATAGGACTTGTGATTCAATCGTCCCGGGTTCGGTATTCGTTCATCTATTTTTTGTTTTTGTTTTTTTTTAAATAAAGGGCAATAACCTTTTCCTTTCTGTTTTCGAAAAAGCTCTGCTCTCGCGATTTGACTTTTACTGTCGCAACATATTAAACTATTAAGACATTATTGTTAAAAAAAAACTAAAGTATTGACGCCACATCCGGTTGGCTACCATAGCAACAGTGGAGGTAAAGTCTAAACAAACAGTAAGTTTGCTAGCAGAACCAGAAAGGTAGACAATAAATTGTGGAAATTATGGCTAGTATTTTTCAAACTGTTCGGTGAGCAGCGGAAACTGATTGAAAGAGTAGAAAATACCGTGGAGTCCAAACATGTTCATTTGCTTACTCATACGATCGAAAGTGCAAGAAAGGACATATGAACAGTAAATATAATAAGTTGAGGTGAGTAGCTAATTTTTATTCCGGTAAGGCGGTAGCTTATGTTTTTATGAAGCACATATGAGGGGTGTTCAAATGAAAAGGTACGAAACGACACTGTAGTTATAATCGAAGTCTTTATTCAAAAGTAATCACCAGAGACCTGAGCACAACTATCCCACTGTATCACGAGCCTAAGGATTCCCTGTTCCCAGAATTCCTGTGGCTGTGACAGCAGCCAGTCTTCCACTGTGTCCTTCAGTTCGTCGTCCAAGTTGAAGTGCTTCCTTTTGGGATGTTTGTTTTTAGCGGACCGAACAGATGGAAGTCGCATGGCGACATGTCCGGGCTGTAGGGCGGATGCTCAAGCTGCTCCCACCTGAACTTGCCTGACCTGGCCTCGTGTCATCACTCAAACTCTCCCGGCCTTCACGAAAACGGGGACTCCACTTTCTCACTTATATGTCGGGCACACAGTCTCCCCCGTATACGGCCACCATCCGACGATGAATATCGGCTGGTTTAACCCCTTCCGCAGTTAAAAATCTGATAACACCTCGCTGCTCCTCAATCGTCGAATGGTTCAATGTGAACGCCATGATTTCCTCACACGCACTGCCGCGTCAATTGGACGGAACACACAACTGTTTGATTCTCTCCTACGTCATGTGAGAGGCTCCCGCGCATGCGCACAACCACGCCGGACACTACATTCTTTTCCCTAGATGTCGCACTACGTTATCCCAAAGCGGCATATTCATATATCAACCGGTTTGGTTTTTACGACGTTTCGTATCTTTTCATTTGAACACCCCTTGTACAAAGGTACTATTACCTTTCGAAATCTTGATTTATACCTTGTATACTTCACCTACAATATCAATTTGCGCAGCTGTACATAGGGTACAAGGGTTTCGTTTTAGCACTCATATTTATCTTCTTGAGCGTGTGTTCTTAATTAGTATCTTCAGTTGAAGCTTCTTAGATATAATTATTACCTTTTTAAGTCAAGAATTCACTAATCAACGATGAATTATCCTCATAATCATATCAACATGTTCAAAGTTGCGTTCAATGACATTGCGAGAAATTTGTTTACTTAGGTAATTGGCTTCTTTCACTGCCTTTTCTAGTTTCATTCCTTTGAAAACAGGAAAAAGCAACACGTGTCTCTTTTATTGTAATAATGACAATTTGGCACGAACAAAACCATAACGAGTTGTTCAATATTGAACACTACAAACCTACTGCCAAACATATGTTTGTTTAGACTGGAACATGGCTGGTTATCATGACGACATGCCGAATCTAACGTAAGACTTTAGTCCTACATTATTCACTCCAGGATTCTTTACGCTAGCGAGAATACTCTGAAGTCATGATTGTCCCTTTCCGCAGACACTCGTAAAAGCAGAGCGACAAGTACCCACCAAATTGGAGTTCTCGAGCATTACTTTTTACGGTAAAAATAAATAGAACGGCTTCCCAATTTTGGGTTTCTACTTCCCAAACTGAAAAAACTAGCAGAATCACTGTACTGGGTCAGATACATTTATTTATTTTGCATGGTTGAAAACATCCAAAAAACAAAATTCTGGCAAACTGATAGAGTCAAACACCTACTGGATCTACGAAATATTGCGCTCGAGCCGGGCACTGTTATTTGTTTTGTACTCAAATCTAACATATCTATATCAATGAGGCACATCCCAAATGCTCCCAACCGGTTGTGCATAGAGGGCAAATAATCTTTTGAGTTCCCCTAGATCCGGTTCTCTTGTTTATCAACTCCATTCTTACTTTTAATCAGGTAGGTATCTATAATTTCGTTTTGGACGTGGATCACGGGCTATCGATGGGGATCCACGGTGTATCTGGGCATGTATACAGAGTGTTTACGACCTACACCTACACTTCTGGAGGTGATTCCTCACATCAGAACAAGACGAAAGTTCCTCTGACAAAGTTTTGAAATGTGCATTGTTTCGGAGCCACAGGCTACCGAAAACCGGGAAAATTAACTTTAGAGCTTCACAGTTTCATCACCACGAACAATAGGTTGATGCGGCATAGTATCGTAAAAACTTCAAACCTGCTAGATTTGAAAATGCAGAAATCAAATTTTTGCAATGGGCACGCAAGAGATTCCAGAAAGGAAGTAGGGGATTTCGGAATATGTCTGAAGACGAAGGTCGAAATGAGCATTAATTAAATGACTTCCCGTGCGAGTAAAGATAATATACGTCATCCATTGCATTCAATTAGGCAATGATATTCAATCTCTTTGATAACAAATAAATAAAACGTTCAGTGAAATTATACAATTCTTACCCCTACTTGTTATGCAACCATGTCTTTTGTTTTAAATACTCGTTCGGTATATGCAATCTTCACTTGGTGCAAACGAATTATTGTTTCCGGGTGGAAAACCAACCAATTCATGCTCATTTCGACTCATCTTTACTTCAGAGAATTTCTGGGAATCCCCTAATTTCTTTGGGGAATACCCCGCGTACCCATTGCGGAACCTTGAAATATGCATTTTGGATAGTGCAGATTTAAAGTCTTCGACGGTACCATGCCGTACCAGCTCTGCTGTTCGTGGTGATGGAGATATGAAGCTGTAAAGTTCAATCTCCCACGCTTTCGGCATCCTGCACCTCCAAAACTTGTCAGAGGACCTTCTTCTTGTTCTGATGTGCGGAATCACCTCCAGAAGCTTGTCAGTGTAGTTCTTAAACACCCTGTATATAATTTACGCTTAAAATATTATACTAATGCAACATGAAAGTGGATTATTCTTCCCACTCCCGCTGGTGCCCACCGCTTTTATACTTTCCTGATTTAATTGTATTTCGATATATTGTTCCCTTTCCACCAGTTAGTTCAAGCTCTGATAATTATATACGATAGTTTTCTAACAGTTGTAGCGTGAACTAAACTACCTTAGTCCCTCACTCTAATGCACACATAACAGGAAAGGTTAAATAAGTTAGTCCAAAATGGTATTTTACACTGCTTTTTCACAGTCGGAAGAAAACTCGACTTCAAGACTTGAAGATGGTTCGGAAAAATAAGCCGTATTTTCCGGCAATGGTCCATCACATTCGTCCGCACTTACATTCTCAAAATATTGCAATGTGGTAGAAGTGTTCACAATGATAGTTAAAAAGCAACTAAGGGGAAAAATAGACTAAGCTGATGACCTACTTTTCAGAATGTTCAAGAAAGAAATCCGTATACTAAAAAAGGTCAAGGAACATTCTACTAAGTAGAAGAGAGAAAACGAATGTTCTAGAAAGTTCATGTTCCAAGACAAAAATAAATGAAGGTCAAAGAAACGTATAGCAATCCCACCCTGTAAATGCAATAAAGATAAAATACGTCATTACCTAAGACATCTGTCATTGTTCAACAGGAAAGTAGGTTACGTCAGCATAGAAAGATCTAGAACTGGCTTCAACGTCATCATACTGTTAGCTAAAAAGGAGGCCACTGACCTAAAGAGTAAGTCAAGTACCTTTAGACCTTAAAGTAGATCAAAGTGCCGTTATGATCTAAAAATAGAAATTTAAAGATTTGCGGGTGACTTCTACTTAGTCTTAAGGTGTTTTGTTTTAGCATTATTAGGAGCAATATATATTTACTCTGAAAGGTCACTATTACTTCTATTTCGCTTAATACTCTCAAGAATCTATCACCTGCTGCCCGTAACCAGAAAGATGGCCTCTGTAATGGAATATGTTGGAAATGCTCATGGTACCAAGAACAATCTACTGTCCGCGCAGCCCCGATATCTAACTCATACACAGTGTATAAAAATTGCCGGACAAAAGTGTTTGAGTTAAACGTTTATTAGTTACAAATAGAGATAGATGACTCAACTTTTAATTGCTTGAACTGATTTTCAAAACTATAGTTCATATTGATCAATTTCTGTTGAGGTCCTTTGAAAAACCTATCACTATGGCACCAATATCCTACACTGTATGCTTCTCTGACGAACGATCTTGTGACTATCATTCTACTTGAATTCCTATTCCACAATGCCAAAAATGTTATTTCCAGTATAGATTAGGTTTGTAACTGTTTCTAAACTATAGCCGAAACATTTACATATATTGCATGAGTGTACGATCCTAACGGTGTTGGATAACGTGTACCATCCTGATTGGGATTTTCCCAGATTTCCCTCGAAAACGCCAGGGAAATTCTGGGATTTAAACTAAGTAACTAACTAACTAACTCCATGGCTACGGAACTCGCAAGTTAATCGCCGCAGTAACAAACGTTCCTCATTGGATTCTATTCTGGGAAACATCAAACCAGTTTTCATCACGAACGCCTACTTCTCGAAGATCCGTTCTAATATTGTGCTTCCAACGACGTCTTGGTCTTGCCAAAAGTATGTTTTTATCCGGCTTTCCAACCATCTTCGTTTTCCCCATCCGAACTACAGGGTCTACGCACCTTACTAGTCGCGATTTCATTATTCTTCGAATGCTGGGATTTACATTGAATAAAGTCAGGGTTGATTTCTTACAAAATTGCTTCCCCTTGTTATTGTTGTTAAATATCCCGTGTGAAGTGGCTCAAATTGGATTGTTAAATAAATAAAAACAAATAGAAACAAAATTAAAAAATGTTACACGATGTAAAGAGAAATATAACAGTTTTAACATGTTGTTAGTGAAAATAAAGACTGAAAAACAAAGTACATTTTTATCTGTTTATGTGTCCTTTAAAACCAGGAAACTAGCATTTATTTCCTCTATTTCTTATTTCCCTTCCTTGTTATTTAGTAAGTCAATCACTTTGAATACAGACGGTGAGTGTCTGTTTCTTCTGGCGGAAATGGTCACCAGTGGAGGACTATCTGCCTTGAGAGTATTTCTTCCTCACTCACTCTCTCTCTCTCCCCCTGTTCGTTTTACGTCAGCAGATGCGAGTACAAATTTAAACTAGAGCAGACCCTCGCTAGTTACGGAAGACACACACTCTCTGTCTTTCTCGCTCTCTCCAGTAGGAAGCCTTATTTTAGCCAGCTTCCGACGAGAAGGATTTAGTCAGGTGGACTAACAGACAAAAACGAATCATTCTGATGTACAGAGCAATGGTCGAAACTAGGAAGGATTTAACAACAGATGGGAACTGGTGATCGCAGTGATCTTTTCCTCTAAATGACACTGCCAAGTTGCAAACTGACTCAACCGGAATTTCTCTAATTCGGGTTCAAACAAAGGGAGAGGTGATTACACAAGTATCACATTATAGCGTTAGTTCAAAGTCAAATAGTGAAGCTATTATTTTCTACTTCCCACATCTACTTAAATATATATTTGATTTCGTCTAATCAATCCTTGAATTATATTCCAACGTTTTAAAATTACTTCTTGAAGTAACCAGGCATGTTGCATTGATAACTTTCCATACGTGAACGAAAATCTGAAATTAGAATGTGGATCTACAATACTAGCAGTAACCGCGCAGAGTTCAACGATGCAAGGATGAAATTACTATCATTTTGCACTTAAGATCTTTTCCCGGTATATGTAAATTTTAGGACACCTGCTACAAACACAGTTATCTTAACAATATGTAAATTACAATCATCAGGTACAATACAAAATATTTCTGAAAATATATAGTACAAATTCTAATTTAACTTAATAGATCACCATACATATCTGCACAATTGAACAATATATATATATAATGTAAAAATAATTATAGAAAAAACAAAAAGTTACACCTAACAAAAATAATGTATAGTACAGAATTAAACTTTAAATAATATTCAATTATACTATTATGGAAATTATATTAAGAACATGAAAAAATAATAAATTAAAATAATTACTCTATATAACATCTCAATTCTACTAGTTAACAAATGCATATCTAATATTGACTAAATATATTTACCTACCTTAATTTTCTAGATAAAACATTTTTTGTAGCAATCTTTAATCTCGTTGTTTTCAGAAGTATTTTCATAGTTGGAGAAATTAATTTAAATATTTTTAAATATAAGAATGGAGATTTATTCTCAAAGTAAACTTTAGTGATGAAATCCAAGTCTTTAAATACTTTCCAATAACATACTTTTGAATTTATTAATGTGTTCCTATAGGCCTTCTAATGTAGAACTAATTTCCGGTACACACACACACTCTCCCTTTTATGTAAGCGTTTGTTTGAAAGACTTCTTAAAATTTACGTTTCATGGAGTGGTAAATTTATGAAACCCTCACACATTAATAACTTTTGGAACATAACTCTAGGGTGCACTGTATATGACTCATGCTTTCCACACAGGTTTTCGGGCATGGTAGAGCAATTACTTCAGGGGAAAAGGAGATATTATTTTATTTTATAGGTGCAGAGGGTAGACTTGGAAGAATTTTAAGTTAACTTACATCTTATGTACTTTCCAAAATATTGCCTCTTCGAAAACAAAAAATGTATACGTAAAACAAATAACCTAGTTATACATTTATATACAGAGCACTCGCAAAATTCTCTTCAAATCTAATTTAATGAACTCAAAGTAGTAAAAGTTTGTTCAGTCACTTCATGCGCCACATTATCATTGAGTAAGAACTGATAGCTTGCAGATATGTACCATTTTGTTTTACAGTTTAGTGAAGTTATTGTTTTACTGAGTGTATATAAATTACATGTTTGTATCACCTAAGCTGCTTCCTGTTCATATATTTATTTGTTCATCTATTAAACAGCGAATCAAAGGGTGAGCTTCGCCAATCTTCCTTATGAATTGACTAATCGTTACGTCACTTTAAGTAGTAATTCGTTAACTAACGAGCCGATAAATTCTTAACGAAGGTTGTTAAAACGCACCAAAAGTGTGACCTAAGCCGTTAGATGTGCGCCACCAAAATTAAGGAAGAAATCCCGTAAAAACATCTTAATCTAATCTATGATACCTATCGAATCTACTTTTCTACTTGAAATAATACTTGTACTTCTCAGAACCCTATTACAACAGATTGATTACAAAAAACATATATGAAGTTGCTTGTTTACAACCGTATTCATTATGCATTTATACAACTATTTTGAAATATGCTTATAACATAAAATATTTTTTGTTACACTGTCTGTATATGGATATATTTTCTCAGTATGAGGCGAGGCTTGGGTCCTGAAGCATGAGTGCATGTTAACTAGTACATAGTGAAACACAATGTACTAATTAACGCAAACATATATATCTACCCTTGAATAGAAGCAGGTTCCCGGGGTTTTGAGCTAAAGATAATAATTGGTATTTGCAGACGGTAATTATGATCAAAAATATATATCTTCGTTGAATAATACCGTAATTAGAAATTAACCCATTGTATATGCGGGATGAAAGCATATTTTGGTAAGAATTTATAGTTCTTCAGTTTACAGTAAGGATGCCTTCGAAGTTGTATTATTTCTAGGAACTTAATTCTTCCTATGATTCAGTATATTTCTTAGTATATTAGTATTTAATTACCAAATAACTTTAGTCCATATGTCCTTAGTTAATTCCTTATGTTTGTCAAGATGAATATACAGGGAGCATAGCAATGTGGCAGTGAATGCATAAATAATCCCATAATGCCTCGTAAAGCTGTAGGAAACAAAGCAATAGTAAATTGGGATGAATGTGTGAGGACCCAACTCTAATCCTGCTGATTACATTGATTATACGCAGCATAAAGCATTAAATACTTACTGTCTTCAAAAGAACATTAAAAAAAAACATGAAAAAGAACAATATTTTTATTGTAGAACTTCACAGAAAAAAAAAACTTGTTTCCAACACTGGGTACAGTTCAAACTGTCTCCACTTGTCTGCGGCTGGACTCGAACGTACAATGTTTCATATGTTATCATGTTTTGCATTGCGATTGATTATTTTTAGAATTGTTTCTCCTTTTAACTGTAATAATATGTTATCAATGCAGTTAATATTGTTGTTAATATGTATATATTTACGTAACATGCGTGTTTTATGTGATTTATGTTTGTACGTCAATTGGTAATTTTTTAGATTATTCTCTTATTTTACCTTTTTTTTTTGGAAACTTTATAAAAGTATTTAGGTAATTTTAGTGTTTTTGTATTGTACTTGTTAAACTTTATATCTAGCACGAAACTACAATGTGCCACTTGTATGTGACATAAGCAAAAGGAGAATCCAAAAACGGCTGAAGCTAGGATTCTTCCTAAATCCGACTAAAATCTGTAAATATAATGTAATAAGAATATTGGAAATAATAAATTGAATTGAACGGGTATCCTGTGATTTTCAGTCCATCGTTTTAATCATTACTCTACGAGGTATCCGTCGAAAAAATGCATCAATTATGCACTTCGTCAACTCGGAAATGGGATGTAATGCCAAAGACACATCTTCATTGCAGAATGGCATTACTCATTGGTTGCAGTAGATTGGGTGTAGATAGCGTGAAAAGCAAAATAATTATGGAACTTTTTCTTTGAAACTTGTACTCCTGTACTGTCATTTGACTTTGCTGCGTAAAACAGAAAGAGACAACGTGAAGGAAACTATCCAAAGAAACGAACCAGTAGTAAAAATGTCAAAGTGGTAAAAAAAATAGTAAAGAGAGACTCAAAAGTAGAAAAATAATGTGAAATAACTTAGAGAAAGTTAAGGAAAAATGAATGAAGCCGTAACTGGAAGAACGGAAAATAAATTTGGTTCGTTTCGCAGGAAAGAAGATAAGTAAGAAGAGAGAATCAAAGAAACTGTAATAAAAGAATAGAGAAAGTAAAACGGATGAAGGGCTCATTTTAAAGCGAACACCAACAATGACAATTGAAGAGAGAACTTATTTCTGCCAGGCTTAAATAAACACTTTGTAGACAAACTACTTAACAGGAGCAACTTGTTTCAAAGAAGAAAAAAAGAAAAAATCGCCAAGACAGCCAATAAACTTGTTCTAGAGTTCATCAAGACGGCGTTTTCTACGTCAGAAGCTCCACCTACAACTTGGCTTTTTCTTTGCTCTATTTTATTTTTTCTACTCTTCCCGTTATATCTGTGCAGTTTAGTCATTTGCCAATGGAGAACGGATGCTTTTAAAAGCAACTGGGATATGTGATCTTTGGGTTTCCAACTGCAATCAAAAATCACTAGCCAAATATTGCTAAAAACAGCTGTCTTATGACAATTAATTTCATACCTATGAGCAGGGGGCTATGTTGATTTATGTTTTGCGCATTTTCGATTTTGCATTAAATACTTGTATTCTGGAAAGCACCAGAATGGCAGTCTTATATCTGTACATTGGTTTAGAACAGATACAATTTTATACACTATTAAAAATTTGATTCCGTTTCTTGTATATTGTGTGCTTTAACCCTTAAGTAGTGTGGTGGAATATTGTCGTGTAATTAGTGTGGTAAGGGCCAAATTTACCCTCCCGGAAAAAAAAAGTTTTCATGAACTTGGATTAATTATAAATTGAAAATATTATATTTACTGCATTGTACTGTATTTGTTTCTAATCATTTTAATCTTAAATGTAATAATAAGCTACAAGTAATATGCTACTAACCAGGGGAATTAAATATCCTTCTATTTTAATGTTTTAACAGAAATGGTAAATTTATTATTTGTATATTTTAGTGCAATATGTTAATATTCTATGCCATACCAAAATATACTAACTATATGTGAAAGAAACTGAACACACAATACAACTATCTACAGGAATTATAAACAGTTTGGATATTTCTATGTAAACACTCACTGCCAGAAACTGTAACGTGAGTGTGGTGCGGGTCAAAATGACCATCAGAGCTGTAAAGCATGAAACGTAGAAACCGGGTGAACACGGGCTTTGAGTAAGTATTGGGATCTAGGCAACTACTAGGCACTAGAGCCATCTAGGGTGGAAATGAAAACTACAGAACAAATAGTTTGAATACAGGGTAATTTTGACCCCATATCACAGTTGTTAAGGGTTAAATTATATGAGAGGCTCAGTGAAAGAAAAAGAATAACTGCTGTACTTCTTTTGGATCCGCCAAATCTGTTCATTTTGATGAGTAGCGATGAAGCTTGCCAAAATTTTATTTCCTATGTCAAAATAAATAGCTTATTTTGAAGTTTATCAAAGTTCAACATGCTAAATCATACTTGTTTAAAATATCAACCTATTTTTTTAACAATCTTAAAAGTGGTTCGAAAAATAATATGCTAGAATATAGTGTATAAAAAAACTGCTAACTGATTATTTCTTCTAGTAGAACGCACATGGAACAGAAGAAAAATGTAGAATATGTAAAGGATATTCATACCAAACCACTTTCGTTACTTGTTACTTCCATAGGATTGTTAGTTCTAAAAGAATCTTATGATTCATATTGAAAATTTACATACGATACAATCAAAAGTATATTAATTGCTATGACGTTCTTTTTTAAAAATAATGTGTTTGTTGCAGTTTAGCTTCAAAATGGGATATAATGGTAAAGAGTGGTTTGACATAGTCATTGTCAAATTCATCAGACATTATCAAGTTATGGAAGTTTGTAACTAATGAACTCACTTACTTCCAAAAGTGCTCACTCGTGTACTTTCTTGTAAGAATTTAAAATCCGACGTTTAACATTTGATAGTTAAGAGATGTATATATACATATATACAAGGGTAGGGCAAAAGGTTCTGGGACTCACACAGTGATCGTACCACTATGCATAATATTTAGACGACGTTGCTTAATATTTAGATATTTAGTATATCTTATTATTTATATATTTATATTTGAAGTTTCGTTTTAGTCAGTTATTTCTTATTTGTTTGATAGGCCGATTTGTCGAGGTCAAAATAGTTATTTATATAGTTCCTGACTTCATTGTCGTTCATAAATATTTTCCCACTGTGCGATTTCTTTTCTTCTTAAAATTCAGAAAAAGTTTTTATCTGTGCACCGAGAAACGATTTTCTTAGAAATGGAATATTAACATTCTCTTTTAACTAAAAATGAAATCATACCAGTCTCGAAATAAGATAACTAATTTTATTTCCAAACCGGCATAGTCTCATTTTTCATTAAATGAGTGTGTTAACTGTTAATATTTCACTTCTCGGTGAACAAGTAAGAACATTTTTGTTAATTTTAAGAACCTGTTTTTTTTTTTTTACAATCTAGTCTTTCATTTGCAGTCGCTTGAATATTTCGTGGCGTGTAGCTTGGTGAGTTCTGTGGTTCTAATTCTAAGAACTCGTAAGAAGAAAGTCAAGAACTTACCTGTTTTCTTAAGGTTAATGTCACTCGCAAAAGAGCAGATTGGTGAAGCACACTCAATGACAGGAAGAACACGCATAATAAGAATATTCGGAGGGCTGTAGTACTAGTTACATTCGTAAATTTATGAATGAGGCCGAGTGTTTTCATGGATTTGGTGACAATATGTTCCATATGGTAATCAAATGCTTGACGGTCAAGTACAACTCTAAGGTTGATGATTTTGAACCCCAGGAACAGCGTGATTGCATAACTTATACGAAAATAGTGGAGTATTTTCTTTCATGGCTGCAGATTTAGTAGTTTATTTTCAGTTACTAGTTGCATTAAGTTACTAGTAATTTTGAGTTCAAATTGCTTTTGTCTTCAGTAGATTTTATTGTTTTAGGATTTTATGGTCATCAACATATAACAAAACTTTACAGTAATTCGTAACAAAGTCGGTAGTATTGTCCATGTATAGAATGAAATAAGGAGGTCCTAAAAACTGCCCTGGACGCCCGATGATGCAGGAAGCCATGTAGAAAATCATAATTTTATGTTCTCTACCACGTAAGATTCAAGAATTGTTATGGCACTGTCTGCTGGATATTTTGCGGTTAAAAGTAATATGGTTGACAGTACCGAATGCAATAGTAAATAGCAATCAGTTCTGATTTGTCACTCAAAGCATTCGCAGCGTTTGTAAGAAGACTACCAAGGTTAGTTTCACACGGAAATCATGTTGTAGGAGGCAAACAAAGTAAAGCAAAGACAATACGCTTGGAGAAAATCTTCTCACATAATATAGACAAAGAAGAAAGCAGTGAGATTGTGCTATATGAATTCAGAAGAACTTTGTTCCCTGATCTATGTACCGATATTAGTATGATAAAAGCATTTTTCACCTATCCGGGAAGACATCTTCAGCAAAACATTCACTGAATATAGTAATAATAGGTGAAGCTAAGACTGTTGCTGCATTTTGCGAAAATATCTGCAGCGCACAATTGAGAGTATCCACTTTCGTACTGGTTCAATTGAAACAGTGAAGCGTTACAAGCGTTGGTATACTTTCATGTCTTTGGCGGACGTCGAGAGACCAAAATTGCTTTGGGTTAACCGTTGCGCTTTCTAATATGGATTGGGTATCATTTCCGATATGAATTGGATATCTCTTACTAGTCTGTAACAGCCTAGTTGCTGTTCCATTTCTATTTTTCTTCCCCTTTTATTTATTTGTAATGTTCTGTTTCCTTTCGTGCTCTCCCTATATTTTTCTCTTTGTTTGGTTGTAGTCACGCTTTGGGCGTGTTTTAGTTTTCCGTTTTGTTTTCTGTCTTTATCTATTCAGGTTTTCGTTAGTCACGAAGCATTGACTTGGATTTAGTGCTTAATTTTGATTGGATCCTAGTCAATGCTTGGCATTGTGTTTCTTGCTGATTGGTGTAAATCAGCTTTCTTCTCCGTTTGATGGGAGAACTGCTCTCCCCACCATGTTAGTTTTAGTTCCATTTTTACCGACCCGAAGGATGGATGTGTGGGTTTTACCGTTGTTTGTATTTCCTGAGCCCTAACTACAAATTGGTATATATACACGCAAAATTTCGCTAAGCGAAGAATATTTCGACAGTTACTCATCTATTTCGGTGGATTATAATCATATTTGTGAAAAAATAAAATTCGATACAAGTGCTACTAAGACTTTTCATCTCCATAAGTTTATTTCGAAATTTTCACCCCAATAAAATTATTATTTTGTTTCAAAGATTATTTGTTATTATGGGTAATATGTACAATTTAGTATGGGGCCAGTGTTAACCGAATTCCTACATTTTAAGTATCGGGTCGTTCGATTCTAGTAATCAATTGCCAACTTTAGTCTCCCATTTCCATTTATATTTAAAATTCCCGGTTAGCCATGTTAACAGCTACCATACATCACCGCAATTAGTCAAATCAACGACAATGTGATGTTCGACCATTTTCAAGTACCGTTTTTTATTTGAATTGGACTTCAATTGTAAATTTAAAACCTCGAAAAGATTATTTAATATTGGTTTCAACTACAGTCACTATTCTCCGTTTAATTGTCACATTTATAACATTATTATTGCGTATTTCAATATTTATTCAAAGATTCATTTGTATAACGTAGTGATCATCTATCATGACGTCACGCCTGTTTTAAGGCAAACTGTTTTTTTTCGTCAAGGTATGTTTTGTGTAATAACTCCACTCCATTTCTGTACGAAATAATGTGATAAAATCTTTTCCAAATTAAATAGCAATGTTTTTTAATTATATCGTGAAAATTTCAGTAAAAATTATTAATTATTATAGAAATTATGAACATTTATATCTGCGAAACCAACTTTCGTTTTCTCTTAATTAATTCATAATGTGTACATAATGTGTAATATAACCTCTCAGTTAACTAGGTATTACGTAAGGTATTAGTTGAAAAACCATATACTGTGTGTGCTATTATTTGTGTTGTGCAGTGATTTAATTAACGTTTACTATGATATTCATTTAAATTAAACTACGTTATCCATAATTAAGTAAATTTGGAAAGCAATTGATACTAATTTATTCTCTATTTCGGTTATCCTAGCGTTTTGAGAGATGCGTTTTAATTAGATTAGGATTGGTTCATAAATCTGTAGGCCAGTGGTAGAATTCTTTCGTCAACTGTGATGTGAAACTTGGGGGAAGAACTATATATTGAATTCTGCAGATACAGCATTATGATATATGAAGTGACAACATTAAGTGATATGTGTGAAGAGATTATTTACATTTGCGATAGATAAAGACACGACGTTTAGGTTAGGTATTGACCGTCGTTCGTTGTGTTCGTCGTTTTTATTTCAGGAATTGCGATTCCAGACTACAGGTGTGTGCCATACTAAGGTAAAGGTAAGATATGGTCTTTTGCCACCCTGTAGTAGATTCTTCAAAGTGTGCTGCAAATTGAGTCACACATGAATTGTTATGCGTATCATCGTATGAAATTATTCCCAAGTACAGATTTTAATTTCTTTCTTTGACTATCGCCAATCTGAACCAGCTGGTACTTCAGAGTTTGAACCGAGGAATCTAATTAAAAAAGATTGGAGGTGTCGCCTTATCGGTATTTCCTCCCTCGTACAGCTTTACTGTCTTTTAGCAGCAACCACAAGGATCTGGAATCCTCTTTCCCAGATATTCTTAAATCAGGATAACATTTCTGCACCGCTCGTCTGGAGTGTAGAAATTTTTTGGAGCTAGAGTGTAGTCAGATGTGTTGCGTGGGTACTCTAGGCTCCTGACGACCATATTTATATTCCTGGGTTGTGGTGTGTTTAAAGTTTTTGGCTATTCCCAGCCAGGATTTTGGTGGTTACAAGTCATTTCGTTGAATGTAAATCAATTGTGCCGATCTAGCCTTAAAGGGTTGATAGAAACATTAACCTCAAGATCCTGAGCCGAACCGTTGTTCAATTTAGCAAATACGATAGTTCTGGGTTCTATAAATGTCTTTAGTACTCTTCCTTTATACAAGTGCAATATATTTAACGGAGCACTTAGCAGACCATCATTTTTCACCTGACTCAACAACTTTATTCTAAATTTCAACAACACAGCTCAACAACAAGTTCTAAATTTCTTTCTTCCATCATGGTTAGAATATCAAAATATGTGCACATGCAAATTTTGACAACTCAAGCGCAATTACTTTGGGAGATATCGATGATATAATAGTCATATTCTTGTTTCTGAATAGTCAAGAAAAAGTGTGGAAATACCCTTATATTTTTTTATTTAGGGACCCGCATTCCGCCCCTGCCTCTTTGAATCCATTGCACAAGACAAGTTTTGCACTTTCTGGGACGTGCATCATGAGCAGATATTTGCTCTCCTTGCCTTGGGGCAGGCATGTCCCTAGAGATTCTTGGATTGCCGGAGTTCCGGTATTCTAAAACAAAACCTGTGTTCCATCAGTCTGAGACTTCTGGGGTTGCGAGACGGGCTTTTGCCAGGCGTCCAGAATATTCTCCTGGCCTTAATATCATATATGGACCTTTTGCATGGGGGGGTACCCTTTCTACTTATATCCTATTTATTTAGAAAAACAACAAAGAAACATAAAGTACATAACATTTAAGGACCCGAACAAGGGGACAAGGACAGCACAAAGACAATACAGGATAACACATAACTTGAGCTTCTTCTTCTTCTTCTTCTTCTTCTTCCTGTAACAAGATAAGAAAAACATATTATTACGTGCGCGTGTATGTGTTGGTAAATCCACAAAGTTTTTACCACATCCCATTCCTGGTATTAACTGCATCTTCTTCTTGTCACAGGTTACTCCTTCTGCAGTCTCGTTTCCATTATTCCACACTTTACACAAAATTTCACTTAACTCACGCACTCTCTCCTCACTCATTCCACTTGTTCCATCTAGCCGCTTTGCTTCCGTGTTCCAGAAGATCAGCGTTTTTGCACAATTATTAATTATTATCTTTCCTTACTCGCTATATTATCCATCAGCACCTCTTCCATTCACACACTCACACAGTTAGAGCGTTTCTTGTGCCGGCTTCCGCCTTAAGGCGCTAGTCTAGACACAGTTATTCTAATTATGTTCACATTTTTAGTTTATTTCACTTTACATTTAAGTTCTGTTTCTTAATAGACGCGGGTGTCAAGACGCGGTTGTCACGGCGCGGCTGAGCGGACACAATAACCCACTAGCTTACTTCTAAACTAAAGATTTTCCCTTATTTTGTCTCATATACACGGTGGTTCACGCCGTTAATAAATTTTCTTTTATAGTAGTTGGAAATTCTATCTGTTAGTCCCCTGAGGGCCGCCACCAGTTCCGGAGTTCTCAGAACGTCCTTGACGGGGTCACCCCAGGAGTTCTCTCTCATCTCTAGCAAGAAGCTCAGTTTCTTGGCATCGCATAACGATATGCTCGGGCGTAGCCACTACCCCACAAGTATGACACATATTGTCCTCGACGATGTTCATCTGGTGCGGCTTCTGTCGAAAGGGACCGTGGCCAGTTAGATATTGCATTAAACCTCCCGTAACTTCCAGCTGCATATGCAATCGTTCCTCAATGCTCGAAAAAATAGAGTATAATTTTCTTCCTTTATCGGTTGCGTTCGATTGGTTCTGCCATGAATCGACTACGATTGAATTGATTTCAGAAACCTTTTCTGCAGGTCTACGTAGAATTTTAATTAATTTATTTTGGTCTTTCGTTTTAGCCAATACATAGCGCCTAATTTCTTAATTTGGAGATGTAGGGGGGAACAGCCAGTGTGACCTGCAGAGCCTCAGTTGAAGTAGTTCTATAGGCGCCTGAAAGACGCAAAAGCAGTTGTCGTTGCGTTCGATCAATTGTTATTTTTGTGTAACATCATCTAGTCGATGACTCCAAACACTTGCGGCGTAGCCCACAATTGCTCTTATTATGACATCGTGGTATATTCGTATTATTTTCATGGGAATTTTTAAGTCATTTACTGCAATATTAACTAACTTATGTGTTATTTTGACTGCTTTACTCTTGACAATTGTCGTATGTTGTCTGAAATTTAACTTTTCATCCAATGTTATGCCTAAATATATTATATATCTTTCTCTTTTTATTGACTTCCCATTAACTTTAATTATTGGTCCTCTGTTGTAATTTAAACTGCCTTTAAATAGCACATATTTTGTTTTGTCAGATGATATTGTTAGCTTCTTTCCTCTACAGCACACTGTCATTTTCCCTGTAATTTCGTTGGCTTTAGTTTCCAGGTCAAGACGACTACATCCCTTTATTACGACCGCCAGGTCGTCGGCATATCCCACCACCATCTCAACTTGCTGCATCCCGCTCAGCATCTCTAGGCAAGGCTGAAACGCCAGGTCCCAGAAGGCAGGCCCCAACACCGATCCCTGAGGGCAGCCCCTAGTAGGAGTCTTCGTCACGACGCCGTCCGCCGTTTCCACCTCTATCACTCTATCCTTAAAGTAATTTTCAATGACTTTCCATAATTTCTTATGAATATTTAGCTTTTTTAGTTCCACAAGTAATGAGGGCCACCACAAATTGTCGAAGGCCCCCATAATATCAAAGAAGATTACAATAACAATAACATAACAATAACAATAACAATAACAATAACAATAACAATAACAATAACATATTTACAATTTTCTTCTTTCAGTGAATATATACTGTTGCATAATTCATTGATAGCATCCTCTGTCGATTTATCCGGACGGAAACCATATTGTAGTTTACAGTACCTTTTTTGATCGATTTTTTGAGCTATAACTTTTTCAAGTATCTTGCTGATCGTGTTTAGCAAGCATATGGGTCGCAAATCACTGAGTAGACTTTTTGTTCTATTTTTTCCCCAAAGTACGCAAGATCTGATGCTTTTAAAATATTTTCGTAAAACAAATTGTATCCTTACAGATTAAACACAAAAAAATGTTTAGTTTTGTTTTACTGACAAGGGAAGTAGATAAATTTAACCCAAAATCGTATAGACCGATATGCTTGGGTCTATGTCAGAACGCCCACTGGTCAGATCGCCCACTTCTGAAAATGATCAGAACGCCCACAGAAACGGTCAGATCACCCACAGAAACAGCTAAACACGCAAATCCAGAAATGGTCAGAGCGCCCACCGGTCAGAACACCCACTCGTAAAAATGGCAACAACGTTGGGTCTACGTCAGACGCCCACTGGTCAGATTGCCCACTTCTGAAAATGGTCAGAACGCCCACAGAAACGGTCAGATCGCCCACTTCTGAAAATGACCAGAACGTCCACAGAAACGATCAGATCGCCCACCAGAACGACAAAACACGCGAATTCAGAAATGGTCAGAGTTCCTACCGCTCAGAACGCCCATCTAAACTCGAAAATAAGTCTTAAAATGAATTTAAGTAAAATAAAAGTAATGTACAATCAACATGCTGCAAAGAAGGAAATATTGATTCACGGAGAGACAATAGGCATAGTTAATGAGTATGTTTACTCAGAGCAACTCAAATCAACGTATGCTAAGTTGATGGATGAAATAAATAGAAAATGCAAATGGCGTGGAGCTCGTTTGGAAGAACACATTTTATTTTCAAAAGAAAACTACCAATGTGTCTCAAGAGTAAAGTTTATAAGCAATGTCTCTTACCTGTGATGATATACGGCTGTGAAACTTGGACATTGAATGCGCAAACGACTCAAAGATAAAGACTCACAGAAAGAATTATGATGAGATGAATGATAGGAACATCTATGGACGATTAATGTATTACATTGGATTACCAGAGGAAAAAAACTACCGAGACGACGTCCAAATGCAAGATGGTTAGATGAAGTTAAACGTTTTTAGGAGCTACATTCATGCGGATTGCAGCTGAGCGAGATACGTGGAAAGAAAAGGGGGATGCTTTTATCCAGCAGTGGATAAAAAACGGCTGAATATGATAATTGTTCCTTAAATTACGCTTGATATGTGCCTTTCCAAGATAATTAAATAAAAAATGTACTAAAAGCTAATAGAATGAAATTAACTACATTTATCATGTTTTCATTTGCACGTTGAAAACAGCTTGAATTTTAAATTATATTTCAACGAAAATTTTATTTAGTTCATATTGCTTTAATGTGACGTGTTTGCAATTTCCCTTTTCTACTATGATATGGATTTCGCTTCTGATACGTTTTTCTAAGGCGATATATTACACTTAATAATATAACAACATAATAACACATAGCAGATAATTATACTTAGGAAAAGAAACACACAAACGCAACATTATCATATAACTATTATACTCGCTGCTGTAGCTTATGTGCACAGCCCCCGACCCGACTCCGACTCACTTGTTTAAGAGTGAGCGTTCTGACTGGTAGACTTCGTGAACGTTTTCACGAGTTTTTTTTTTTCATTATGTTTGTTCAGAATCCATTTAATATAAGTATTTAATATAAGTATTAAAGTATTAAAAAATTAAAGTATTAACCGTGTACCTTGCTAGGGTTTGTATTTTCTAACCTGGGGTATGCTGATCATCTTGGTGGGCGTTTTGACCCTTTTTAAAGTGGGCGTTCTGACCGTTTCTGTGGGCGTTCTGACCATTTTCAGAAGTGGGTGATCTGACCAGTGGGCGTTCTGACCATTTTTACGAGTGGGCGATCTGACCAGTGGGCGTTCTGACCAATTATGCATTTGGGCGTTCTGACCAATTATGCATTTGGGCGTTCTGACCATTTTGGTGAGCGTTGTTGCCATTTTTACGAGTGGGCGTTCTAACCAGTGGGCGCTCTGACCATTTCTGAATTTGCATGTTTTCCTATTTTGGTGGGCGATCTGACCATTTCTGTGGGCGTTCTGACCACTTTCAGAAGTGAGCGATCTGACCAGTAGGCGTTCTGACATAGTCCCATTTGCGACAGATAAAAACCTGAAGTGCTTCTCTTTAAATTGCTCTCCTCAAAAGTTTGAAAAAATTAGATACGCAACTTTGTGATGGGAGCGACGAATAGTGTTGTATCTCTATGTTTTATTCAAAATGTAATCCTATAATTTCATGGATTACAAGTGCATTTGTGGTGAATCTAATATTTTAGTCTGCGTTCTAACTTTAATATCGCCTCAGAAGTGAAAATATAAATTGTGTTAAGATAGCGACAGCGAAAATATCAGATGATCCAATTGAATATATCAGGGGAATGAGCAAAAGCAAAACAGTTGAAGATTACCAATTACCAAGGCATTATCCTATAGAAAATGATATAGGCCGCTTAGGAGTGTTTATCAAAACAGTACACATTGAGGGGTCTACACTCATTTTGAATACCTTGGAATCACACATTTCAGCTAGTATGTACTGAAGCAGTGCAATGAAAACACAACTCTTCTAACATCTTCTGAAAGATATAAAAACGAATAGGCAGCCCAAACTACTCATCTTCTACACACATTTGCCCAAAATGTTCATACACGAACACACACCATGTAACTAAAATAACATATAGGTGGCCAGGTGGTAATAATTTTCCGGAAAAATAGTTTTCCGACAGTTAGAATTCGAACTACTCTACCAAATCCTAACAGTAGCCCACCACTTTCGCGCATATACGCTTTACACACATGTACACTTATCTAACATGTAATACTGCACTCATAAAAGGCTACAGGTAGCTAAGATAACTTAAAGATGTTGGGAATAAATAACCACAAGTTAAAAATATGATTTTAACTATTGTTTAAACTGCTATTTTAAACAAACATTTACATATAGCAAATACTGCTATCACTGCTACGAGAAAATACCAGTTCTACCCATCGCACACAAACGAAGAAGTCTGCTACCGTCAGTGTTTCCATATCGCGTTCACCAAAATAGAATATCATAAACATTTCTGAATTTTTACTTTTTATTTATTACACAATTAATTTTATTTTGAAATATAATTTTCTAAATTTTATGGTTGATCGACAGTTTAATCTAACACTTCTGGCGACAGTTTCTGCCTTTCTTCGTGTGGCTCTCTGACCGTTTGCGTTGGGATCTCATTGGTCATATGGGGCTTCTGACCGTCTTCAAGTACATGTTTTCTGACCATTTTTATGGTAGTTTTGACCGTTTATGTGTGTGGGGATTCTGACCGTTTGTGTGGGCGTTCTGACCATTTGTGTGGGGGTTCTGACCGTTTTCGCATTTGGGGATTCTGACTGTGTGTGTGGGGTTTCTGACCGTTGTGTGGGGCTTCTGATCATGTGTGTGGGGTTTCTGACCGTGTTGTGGACGCTCTGACCATTTGTATGTTTTTTTACCGTTTTCGCATTTGCAGATTGTGACCGCTTGTGTGGGGTTTCTGACCGTTTGCGTGGAGGATTTCACTGGTCATATAGGGCTTTTGACCGTCTTCAAGTTTGGGCTTTCTGCCCGTTTTTATGGGAGTTTTGACTGTTTATGCGTGTGGGGATTCTGACCGTTTGTGTGGGGATTCTGACCGTTTTTACTTTTGGGGTTTCTGACCGTTGGCGGTTCTGACCTAACCCCACATATATAGGAGACAGAATAATGCTTACTAAACGAATACTAGCTTCTGAATGATAGGAGTCTTTTTATAGAGGCATTTAAAGAAGTTCATTACATTAACTTTATCTTAGTCAGGCGAGAATCGTGATTTAGAATTATTATACAGAGTTAGAACGTCCTGAGCTAAATCAGATCAGCACGGCAGTTCAAATGATGAGTCGAATAACGGGCTAGTTCCTTAAAATAAGGACAAGGCCGCCTATAAGTCTATATCAGGTTACCGAAACTAAGTATAACTTCAAGTAACAAGGCCGAACAAATTCTCCTTATAACAGTCGTCAAAGCAGTAATAATGGTATCGTTAGAAGAATGAAAAAGTCAGTTATTCTTTTTTCTTTATGTTAATAAATATTATATTCATTATTCGAAGTGTATCTTTTTAACGTGAGAATTACTATGGTAGCTAATAGAATCATTCTGTATCATGAACAGAATAAGAACTATCCAGTAACGGTTTTTATCCTGACCTGAATATTTAGCTAGTTATAAGGTCGACACTATACGGAGTATATAGAAATAGTGTGACAATATTCAGATTTTTTATAGTTGTAAAAAAATCAATTACTTATAAAACAGAGTAACTTATTCTGTATCAAATTTTTGTTTTTCTCTCTTAAAATAATTAATCTTCTCGGAACTAATCATACCAAAGACGTAATGAGCAAATAAATTTATTCACGACTGTTGATATATTCGAGCTTCTAGCTCTTATGAAGGCAGATAATCTAAATCAGTAGTAAGATGGAAGAGAGACAAAACGAATACGTATATACATGTACTGTAGGCGTAGATATCACGTGCCGTCAAGTTTTAAGATTAATAACAAAAGGGTTTCAGGAAAACGAATCATATCATTAGTTTCCTTGTTTCGTTTTGCGTTCGTTGATGCGGTGGGTCCGAAGAAATTGCTAGCTGCTTGTACGGTGCAGATATTTGGGAGAAAATGATATTGAAGGCCAAACACTATACCAATTCCAGATAATTGTTGTGGGCAAAATAAGAATTGGAACATGGTCATATTCTGGCTCTATGTACTATCGAAAGAGAGATTTCAAAATATAGAACATCATTTTCCTGTTACTGCGCATACAATATTAGCCTTGGATAGAGATTTTGCCATTATTGAGAAAGGTGTACTGCCCAAACCAATGGCCGGATATTATACAGAGATGGGCAAAGAAGAAACCATTTCATGTTTACATGCTCTCTGAAGAACATAAGAAAAAATTTCACTTTTAGGAATAAGACAGTGAATGGTCATGACGTCGAGTTGAGGAATGTGTGCCGCATTAGGTTCAGTAGTAATAAACCTACCTCAATCGAAATATCACACTCTTTTCTGAATGATATTTAGGACGGTATTAACCTTACTCGAAGAGGATGAAAGCCTGCCAACTTGTTCTCCTTACATTCTAAGTACAACACTGTACGGAAATTCCAAAAGAACAGTCACCGATGTCCTGTCACTCTTAGACTACATGCCTCCCGTTCACCATGATTTTATCCTTGCCCTAAATCCAGCTGCACGTATTGTTGAGTCCAGTGATGATTATGACAGTGATGTGGATTAGGATTGTCAGCATCTGTTTGTGAAGCTGTGTCTCCATTGACATCATGTGAAATATGTTTGAATCCATTATAGCTTCATTAAGTGTATATGGAGAAAGAATTTTGCATTTCGAATTAAAAGACAATGGCATGTACACTGTATTCTCCATTTCATGATCAAGTTTTTGGTTTCAGAAAGATAATGATATGTACACTGCATTGTTCACTTTTCTTATTCCATGTGCCACGTATTGTGTTTCTCAAGTTCAAACTTGTGTTCTATAAATACTGTATGAATATACCGAGTAAATAAAATGAAAATATATTATGTATTTTTTTCCTGTTTTGTACAAATTGCTCAATTTTCTTTTTCAATTTACTCGAAAGTTGAAAAATGGTGGTTACCATTTTGTTCCTACCGAGGGGCTCATACAAACCCCAGTAGCACACAAACGTGGATTAAACGCTAGTACCGAAATGTTAATTTAACGTTGTAAATGTATCGAAATGTCGGCCTGTTCAACAGTTTATTCGACGTTGAATAATGGTTGAGAAGAAACGATGAAGAAAATTCAGTTGGCCAAAACAGACCATGAATGCTGTCTATTGGTATACACACATTTAGATTCATTTATCCGTTGCTTTCATCATTATACACGGTGTTAATTTTCCAACAGTAAATTTTTCAACAGCTGCTGTGGGGTTCGAACCAGGTACGTTCCGCACTCGTCGTTGGTAGCTCGTCGCCTTATTCCTTCATTCATTGACCCACCTTAAGAGAATCACTACTTTTTTATGGTATTTGTAGTAACAGGCAGTATAGAACGCAATGCCACAACTCCAGAGGCGTCGTTTCTCATATAAGAATAAGAATAAAGATAAATTACTTTCCTTCTTTCTTTGTTATGCGCATTTTTTTAATATTTTAGCTCTCAATAAGTGTAATACGTTACCTTATAAAAACGCATATAAAGCGAAATCTATGTCATAGTTTAAAACACTTAACATTAACGCCCTATTAACGAAATTAAATGCTCGTTGAAATATAGTTTAAAATATAATCTGTTTTCAACATAGAAATGATAACATGAAAAATTTAGTTAATTTCATTGTGTTTGCTTTTAATTATAATGTTTAAGGAGTTAAATTAGAAATACACGTGTGAAACGAAATGCATAGCATAGTATTAAAAAAGAAGTTAAACACACGTCACATTAACACCCTTTCAACGACATTCTATCCTCGTTGAAATATAGTTTAAAATTCAATCTATTTTGAACATACACATGAGAACATGAAAACTATTTTATGTCAGTCTATTAGTTTATAATTATATTTTTGACATATCATTAGTAAGAAGCACATTAAACAAAATCTATACCACAATTGAAAATAACATATTGAATACACGTTGTATTAACGTCTTATCAACGCAATGACGTCTCTGGTGAAATATGGTTTAAAAATATACGGATTTTTTTCAACCGATAACGGTTAATCAACGAAATGAACCTAAAATCAACGTTGTAAACACGTATGTGCTACTGCTTTACTTGGCCGTTTTCAATCGATTACCATATGGTGACACTTAATCTTCAGCGACAACGTGGACAATACAAAAAAATGTTCAGATAGTCGTTCAAATGTTTCTGTATTCATATTATTGATATTTCTAATGTTATTTCAAAGGTATTCACCACTCCAGGTCAGTAAATAAATTAGATGGTACCCGTTAAAATGAACCCGAGTTTAATACGTGAACATCCTTTTTTTCTACAATGAACGTAATTTTAATTTCCAAACTTTCTTATGACTTCCCTACGAAAATGTATTTCTCTTACGGGTAAATTAAGAGTATCATCGCGCTATCATTTTAAAAATCATTTAACATTTTCTTAAATGTGGTCAATTCTTAAGTAATGAATTTGATAAACGATTTGTACATAAAATAAAATTAATGACTGATACTGAAGTGTTTAATGATCCTGGAGATCATTATTTTCTTTTTCTTTTCCTTTTAGCGTCACTTTCCTGGTTTTATGTCCTTGACTTCATCTTCAAATAGCTCGAACCACGTGAAGTGTAATGACACGAAGGAGGATTCCTGTTGCTCTTTTATCGCCAGCTCTATTTAAATATCCTTGCGATCCGAGAGGGAAGAAACGACAAAAAACAAAACGGAATCAAGATTTCAACTAATGAAATTTAAACTGAATCTTTGGTGGCTGTTCTTTTGCAAAAGATGCCCTCTGCGTTAGTATGTCGTTGGGTCCAAGAGGAGGAGCAAGGGGCAGGAGAGCACAAAAGTTGGTTCAGTGGGTATATATTTAGGTCTGCTACCACAGCTCAGTTGGTCAGGCTCCGAGGCGTCCTGGAAGAAATCTTTTCCCTCCCCTGTCCCCCTCAGAAACATCTGCCGACTTCCCAAAATCTCTCCTCTCCTTTTCTCTTCTTATATATATAACCCCTTCCAACTGATCTCAACGGTGGACCTAAAAGCCCCAGATGAAGCCTGTACTCAGAATCCAATTTGGTATCTCCACTACCGCAACCTCCGCTGTTTGTTCCTCTTCCTCATCCTCTTCCAACAGATTTCAAACCTTCTTGTAACATCCCTCTCCTCTTTCCCCCGAAGATAAGTAAACCTTACTCTACAATTTGCCTTTCTTAAGAAAGTTGCAGCCGCAAAGCATATAGGGTAGATAGTTCCGTTGTCTGTCAAGAACGCTCAAAATAGCAGCAAAGTGGGAAAATATTTTAGCAATGTTGGCAACTGAACAGAGTCATATCCATCTCTCTCCACCCCTTCGCCGGCCTTTCCCCTCCCTACCCCATCTCTCCTACACAAACACATACTCACTCTTGCAAAACGTGGCTATTTAATTCATATTACATAGTCTCATAAAAAAATAGACTCGTTTCATAAAGATAAAAATAAAATGAATTTTATGGGCGGTAACAGACTCATTTCATGTCCACTGGGATATTAGGAGCAACATTTCTGGAAGTTACTTAGTCTTAATTATTCTTCAGTGTTCGAAAACGACGTGTCAACTTAGAATTAACAAAGTTTCTGGTAATCGATTTTCACAAATGTTTCAAACATTTCGTTGGTAAGTTTCAAAGAAGAAAGCGATGATTAACTTCAATGAGGAAACAGAATGAATTATTATTATTATTATTTCTATCAGTGACAGCATTCACAAATCCCGGAAGTCAACTAGCCACCTAAGAAATAGGAGTTGGATTAACTGAAAAACAGATGATGATTAATCTTTACGATTGTATTTGCTGTCATTTTTACTTGTTGAGGGATTTTCATTTCCAATAGTAATATTGTCTCACCAGATACCAACATACAATTAATCGATTCTCAATATAGTCTATTAACTTGTAATGCATTGAACACTTGACAGTTAGTATTAGAAGTTATTGAATATGTTTCTCGTAATAGCTATTTATTGAGCGCATCTACTATTGATATACAGTGAAGAGTCATAAACCTGTCGAAAGCAGGGTGCGGAGAAGACAACACATGCCAAACAAACCATATGGTGAGTCCATTGTTCTCGTAACATGCTGCTTATGTCAGGCAACCGACAAGAAGTATTTATGAACGTATTCTACGCAAGCCCAAATGCAATTGAAGTTTAAATAATTTTGTTGTGAACCATAGAGAGAACAGTGTAGTGTTTGCACTACTTCTGGCCCGGTGATTTTCAGATTAATCAACTATCAGTATCAACTATCTTATAGAATTATTCTACATGGTTGTCATCAAGCTTCCAGAAAACATTAAGTAACATCAGCAGCGTTTAGAGTCAATGCTGTGTCTGGGAAAAAACACATAATTCGGTATTATAAGTCCAGAAAACAAAGCACTCTGTAAACTTGAATATTTTCCTCAATTTTGGCATAATTATCCTTACAATATTAAATATATTTTCAGTAATTTTGAGTGTCAATTGAAAAAAAAAATATAACAATTATGAAAGCGAAATTACAAGTTTAGTATACGTTTATGTCTTGCGATCAAGTTACTGGGTGAATTTAGTTTCATCGGCATTCATATTGTGAATATTATACAACATGGACGAGCAGGTGGATCATTCCTTTCCCTGTGTGAACTCATAAAACAATAATATCTCAATTTACTGAGAAATTACTCAAAATTTGGAATAGTAAGTTATGAATCTAATAACAAAATCATTGTTATTTATATATTAACTTATAATCTATATGTACTTTACAATAGTGCCTTCTACTTTATTTTTTTAAAGAAGCAAATATTCTAATAATATAGTTCCCTTGCCAAAAAAAAAAAAAAAACTTCAACAGCAAGAGTACCTAAACTATTAAGCCTTTTTTCACAAGCTGTAATTCTTATGGTCAAAATACTATTGTAAGAACAATGACTGACTTGTTTCCTCATCTTTTGTTTTATATCAGTAGTGAAGATATATAAAACAGAATACTGTTATGTCCGACTTATATATGATATTGGCTGCAAACGGTGCATAAAGAATTGTACTATCGTCAGCATTATTATCTATTTTTCTCTAAGCCTAGAAGATAGGCAACCCAACTAACGCAGAGTGGTCGGTGTGTGATTCTGAGAGTGTGTGGAGTAAGGGTTGGAAGTTTCCTTTCATTAACATTATCACATATCCTGGGTACCGGAAAGATATTTGTTTCTTGTATTATGTAGCAAATAATGAAAACACATAAGAGAGTCCCATTTCGAACACCAAAACAGGGAACCTAACACTATTTTTATTTTAGGTGAACCACTAGTTGAAATTTACTGAAAGGTGCAATTTAAATTATCCAGTAAAAAATCTTGTTACCGAACATTGTGAAATTTAAATGAAATTTGAAATCTATGGTTGCTAGGTAATTATTTCTTTCTTAATGAATCGAGTATTCCAAAGAACACTAACGTTATACACGAAAGACAAGAGAAAACGTCTTTTTCTATCAGTTCTCCAAAGTGGGGCACGACGCTCCCGCTTTCTAATTTCTGAAAATATGTTGTTATTACGTTTATCATTTACAAAGAAAATGTTAGCATCAAAATACACAAAATACTATGTTGCGTGCGAAGATATAGTAAATGTAATTTATCTCTATCTCTTTCTCTCTTACGCTCTCTCTCTCTCTCTCTCTCTCTCTCTCTATCTATCTATCTCAAAGAATGGGTCTTTGAGCATCATACGCAGAATATCTGAGATGAATGAACATTTATTCTCTCTCCAAACAAATATGTGTGTGTGTCTGTGTGTGTGCGTGCATGTGATAAACATCAATACGAGTAGGTTTTGTTCAGAGCGACCGTACATTTTACTTGGTAGAGCGTTGGTTTCGTATTCGGGAGATCCTAGGTTCGGTACCAGCGGCTAACTGTCCTGACTTGGGTTTTCCCAGTGTTCTCCTCACCCACACCAGACATGTGCCAGGATTGTCCCTTCAATTTAAGACATGACAGATTAACTACCATATTTTGCTCATCTTCGCTCAATCTTATTTCGTATTGATCCATAGGTGCCTAAAAGCTATAAATAAAATACAACTGATAATTGGCATATTTCTCCTTAATGCGGGGTCAATATGACCTAGATGGATCGAGAGGCCGTAGCTCACTTGCTACAGCGTTGGATTAGCAATCGTAAAGTTCTAGAATAATACGAGCGGTCGTCTAACCCGACTTAGGTAGTACTAGGTCATTCTTTTCACGACTCGAATGAGCTAATGTTTATTATTATCCTCAGAGAGAGATCACTGAAAAACATTGAAACTACCTAGGTAGATTGAATTATTATGATGCTAAAGGACAAACATAAACACACTGTTAATTTTTTTATTTATTCTAGCAGGTGATGCATCTTGTCTCTTCAACCAGAGAAGAATATCTGACAGAGTTCGGTAAATAGTTGAAGATATCATTTTACTCGAAAGAACACTGCGTCAAATGATAATCGAATCGGGGCTGTCAGCATGAAATACCCAGACGCTACTACTACACCACATATTACACTCCCAAAACGCTGCGTATCACATGTAACAGTTTTTCAGTGTTAAATTAGTGCAAGGAAAGTGGACGCTTCATGTCAATGACATGTTCGTAATTCTGCTGCTAACACCCACAGACTTTGTGTTGCCTCTTCCAACAAATATTCGTAAATCCTCATTTTCTTTTTCTATAAGGGCAGAAAGTTTCTCACCATAGGCGATTCGTTCCAGATTCTTTAGGATTCAACGTTGAAGTTTCTACTATTCGATTGTTCACTTTCTCCTTATAGAAAGACCTTTGGTAAGAAAGAGATTTGAACCTCTGTTGTCTAAATGCAATACTCGGAAGTTGACGACCATACTATTGGACTACAGTGTCAGGTAAGATGAGAAGTACAGAAATATGATTACTACTTGAAGGTTTTGTTTACGTTAAAGAACAACTGTCTTTGTTGCTGTAAGTAAGTCGTCCACTTGCAAAACCTATTAGACGATTTAGCTGTCTTTACAAATGAACTCTTTTAACAGATTTCCAACGTGTACCCATTGCAATTTTGACAGGCTTTTCTAGTGCACCTGACTCTGTAATTTATTTTTAAGTGATTTAAGAGGGTTTTGTTCAAGGTTGTCTCCAGATCTTTACAGAGGACGCTGAAATCTTTCAAATTTTATTTTCCTAAAAAATGTCGATTAACAGGTTTTGCAAGTCTACCATTCAAATGCTTACGCCAAACTACAGGTGAAAACGCAATTAGTCAAAGACTTATGGACAAATGAGTGCTCCAATTATCCACAATAAACAAAGTAAAAGAAATATTAACATCTTATACAGTAACTTCTCCGATAAGGAGCCCTTTTGAAAACTATTTATATTCAATGGAAAATAATAAAATGACTCCTTACTCTACCTAGAGTTGTAAAAAACGTTTTTTCTGTGATTTCTTTCAATAAAAACATCGTTCAGTTTCATTTTTTAAAAGGTATTTTTTTAACACAGCGAGTATGATATGATGCAGATAATCAATGTAATCAACAGGATTGGAGTTAAAGTCCTCGCACATTCATGCGAATTGACTATTGTTTTGTTTTCCTGCAGCCTTATAAACCATATGATTAGATTATTTATGCAGTCACTGCCATATTGCTATGCCTTCTGTATCTTCACCCTGGTAAACATAAGGAATTAACTAAACACATACTGAAGTTATTTGATTTATTTTTTAATAAAATACTAATAAAGCTTCAGGGAACTGAAGAAATATTTTGAATTTTAGGATGAAAATAAGCTGCTAGAAATAATACAACTCCGGAGACATCTTTACTGTAAACTAAGAAACTATGAATTCTTACCAAAATATGCTCTCATCCCGTATACAATACGTTAATTTCTCATCATGGTATTAAACGAGAAAGATATATATTTTTGATCACAACTACCGTCCACAAAAATCAATTATCTGTAGCTCAAAATCCCGGGAAATAACCTGTTCCTATTCAGGGGCAGAAACATATTTGATTTTTACTAGTACAATGTGTTTCACTGTAAATTTCGGGGGCATTGCTCCAAGCTCTAAGCCTCATACCATACTGTGAAAACATACACACGTATAGGCAAGGTAACAAAATATATTTTATGTTATATGTATATTTAAAAATAGTTAAATAAATCCATAATAAATACTCTTGTAAACAAGCAATTTACATATATGTTTCTTCTAATGAGTCTGTTGCAATAGGGCTCTGAGAAGTATTATTTCAAATTATATCATAACGTAGCCACGTCCCGGGTCCCCCCCATACTATTTGAAAGTATAGTAATAGCTATCAGCACGTAACAGTATGGGGGCATTTGAAAATTTTAATTTTAAAATAGGGTGACAAAGTTGACAACTCCGTGCTGGGGTACAGGGAACAACCACAGGATGTTTGGATTGTGTCAAATATGTATATTTAAAGTTTGGTGCGAATACGTCTAAAAGTATAGAAATAGTAAATATTTAATTTTAAAAATTGATTGGCGACACTGTCAACTGTGGGACCTGAAGTACCTCTATGACGCGTCCTAGTACGCAAATACCAAATTTATCCCCGATACGTTCAATGATATTGAAGCAATTAAAATTGTATTTTCTAAAATTGGTTGGCAACTCTGACAACTGGGGTGCTTGTGGTTATAGACACCCAAAATTTTCTTCTATTGTATTGAGTTAAGTTTAAGCTAAGTTTGGGTAGATATGGTATGGAAGAATTTTATAAAAGTTGGCAAAACTAAAAACTGGGCAAGCCGGAATATCTCACATATACCAAAAATATTTTTTATCTTACAATGTCTGGGGTTTAATTTATGTTGTATATAAGTAATTCTTACTTAAAGAGACATTGGGAGTAATACAAATTGCTACCTAAAAAAACGAAGGCTTTTATTTTTTCCTTAAAAAACGGAAGTTTTGGCAAAAAACGATCCGGTTTCATTTACAACACTAACTCTCCCAAAGCATGAAAATTCAAAATTCAGTGGTAGAATATCGCTGCAATACTTACCTTTTTGTGTGGGGTAGGTCTATCACATATCCAAGGAAAAGTTGTTACTTTAATATGATCTGTACGAAATTCGTATGCACAGTAAAAATTGCTAAATTTAATAATCTCACATTTTTTAAATTTTATTTTGTATTTTTTTATTCACATTTTAACATTTAAAGAATTTCGGTACCTGCACTTTCTCTACCAGTTTTGTGATGCCAAGTACTGGAGTTAAAGGAGCCCTCCATAAGTCAGTATTTTATTGAAAGAATTGTGCTCTGATTTTTGGACCTATAGAAAATAGGGCACAGCTCACGCATGATAATGCGGATTTAAAAGAAACAATAAGCCAATTCTTAGTAATTGTTTGAAAAACTGATGAAGATAATGATAGGTGTTCTGCTCGAAGGCAAGTCCTAACTCAAAGGTCTTTTGGCAATGTAAACAGATGGTGGTTTCCAATTGCATTCAATAGGGTGAACCTAATGCTTAGCGTTGTTTTCAAACAACATGTGACCCCAGCAGAAATCAAACGCAGGAACTCTTTGTTACAAGGCAGCTTAGTACATACTAACCTACAGGTGTCATAGGTTGGAACATTAGTGACTAAATATTTATAGCCATATCTAATATTAGTATAACGTATTTTGGTTTTTATGAAAGACAGGAAAATGCGCTTGACAGACAAAATATCCAAAAACCTAGTAAAGTAAATAAATGGAACAATTTGCATGGACAGATAAAATACTTTTGCGGTTTGTTGATTTAATAAAACACTGCTATACGAAATGTCAATTTTCAATAAATGATACGAGTACGATAAAATGAGCGTTATAGATCTACGGTTATCGTACACCTTCTTAATATAATAGTGCATGACCTTTAGGCATCTAAGGTCCAGGCCGGGATAGGGTAGGGGAAAGGATGCGGAGGAAAAAACTTTGGAGGATCCATCCTGCCATTTGCAACTTTTCTCTTTATATTGTCAACATTATTTTTATTTTACTTCAATAGATTTTATTCTACATGTTTAATAATTATTTTATTACAAAATTTTAAAAAGATAACGGAAGTTGTGCTTGGCAGGGATTGAACTCACAAACCAAATTTTCTTTATTTTTTTAAAACAAAAACAAAATTGTGCACATCATGCTTTGAACGCCAAAACCTACACATGAGAGCAGAGCACGTTAGCAAACATAATACACAGGCTTGCTTTTTGTAGATGAGCAAGACAGTATGTTTCGGAAATGATCTGTGGTCTATGAGGACTGATGTCTCGTAACAAAACAAGTATTTTCTGCTTCTAATCGTGATTCGTTGCCTTCTGCATATATTACAACAACAAGGGAATAAGAGTTGAATGATTTTGTTGGCGACTTTTAATTATAAACCATAGTTTGTTTCGATTAAAACGCGAGGTCAATAAACGTTAATGTATAGCATTTTTTCTCATAACAACAAGGGGCAGGTTGAATGGCCGCGGAAAACATGCATTTGTATGTTTTTAACACAATACCTCTTTAACACAGAAAAACTGAAGGTATTTAACTGATTACATTTTCCATGTAGTTTGGCATACAGAATCTACAGAAACAAAGACAGTTGTTCTGCAACGTAAATCAAAACCTGCACGAAGTAATGAAATTTCTGAACTTCTCATCTTGGACTTGGAAATTACTGTACTTCTGACACGGTAGAACAGTGGTATCGACGTCAAATTCTGTGTATTGAAACTAGGTAACAGAGGTTCAAACCACCTTCCTACCAAAGATCTTTTTATAAGCAAAAAGTGAACAATCGAATAGTAGAAACTTCAAAGTTGAATCCTAAAGAACTGGAACGAATCGCCTATGGTGAGAAACTTTCTGCCCTTATAGAAAAAGAAAATGAGGATTTACGAATATTTGTTGGAAGAGGCAAAACAAAATCTGTGGGTGTTAGCAGCAGAATTACGAACATAACATTGACATGAAGCGTCCACTTTCCTTGCACTAATTTAACACTGAAAAACTGTTACATGTGATACGCAGCGTTTTGGGAGTGTAATATGTGATGTAGTAGTAGCGTCTGGGTATTTCATGCTGACAGCCCCGATTCGATTATCACTTGACGCAGTGTTCTTTCGAGTAAAATGATATCTTCAACTATTTACCGAACTCTGTCAGATATTCTTCTCTGGTTGAAGAGACAAGATGCATCACCTGCTAGAATAAAAAAATTAAGTGTGTTTATGTTTGTTCTTCAGCATAACAATAATTCAATCTAGTTTCTATATTTTTCAATGACCTTTCACTCCTTCTCTTTCTCTTTACGACTTCGTCTCTTTCTCTTCTTCATTGTAATACTCATTCCTTCTCCCACATACACTGTCTGCTTTATGTGTGTGTGAGTGTATGTGTGTTTATTATATATCTGGTGTAGTAAAAAGTAATCCATTATTTTTGCATGACATTGAAGGCTTGACTTAAAATAGTTAGTATGATCCGATTTAGGTCACTTATGCGCCGTTTTGTTCGATAACGTGTTGCCATTTGGAAGGTAATATCATGATGCCTCTCTCATAGAAGCCCTTGTCCCTATTGGCAAAAAATTGAGACAGTCGATTTTCACAAGCCTCTCTTGAAGTGAATTTTTCACCAGCAAACGTGTTCGCCATGGACAGGAACAGATGGTAATCACTCGGTGCCAGGTCCGGACTATAAGGTGGATGCATAAGAACCTCCCAACCAAGCTCCCGGAGCTTCTGGCGAGTCACTATCGATGTGTGTGGCCTGGCGTTGTCCTGGTGGAACACAATGCCTCTCCTATTGGCCAAAGCTGGCCGCTACTGGTAGATTGCTGCCTTCAGACGGTCCAATTGTTGACAGTATAGTTCCGAGTTAAGGGTTTGGCCGTAGAGGAGCAGCTCATAGTAGATAATTCCCTGCCAATCCCACCAAACACACAGCAAAACCTTCCTGGCCGTCAATCCTGGCTTGGGCACCGTTTGCGCCGGCGCACCGCGCTTCGACCACGACCGTTTTCGCGTGACGTTGTCGTAAGTGATCCACTTTTCATCACCAGTCACCAACCGCTTCAGAAATGGGTCGCTTTTGTTGCGATTCAGCGATTCGCAGATGGAAATTCGGTCCATGAGGTTTTTTTGCGTTAACTCGTGTGGTACCCATACATCAAGCTTCTTTGTGTATCCAGCCTTCTGCAAATGGTTCCACACGGTTTTTTGTGCAATGTTTAGCTCTTGGGCAATCGAAACAGTGCTTACATGACGGTCGGACGCGACAATGTCCATATTTTATCGACATTTTCGACACTTGGCCTTCCAGTGCGTGGTACATCTTTGAAATCAAAATTACCGGAACGGAATCGACGAAACCAAAATTGCGCGTGATTGGCTGTTACAGTATCAGGACCATAAACACTATTCACATTTGCAGCCGCCTGGCTTGCGTTTTCGCCTTTATCGAAGAAAAACTGTAAAATATAGGGTATTTTCTCTTTGCTAGTGTCCATTTTGACGCGCGCTCACACAACACTGAGTCAACTCATAACAACTATCTGAACAGTGTTTGTAGTACGCAATCTCATCGTTTGAACGCCATCTCGTTGAACGCGATCGGACTTATACAACGCGAGATACAGATCACTGAAGCCATCTATTGGCAAAATAATGGATTACTTTTTACTACACCAGATATTTGAGGATAGTTATAGACAGTAGCTCATTCGCGTCGTGAATGAAATTGCCTAGTACTACCTAAGTCGGGTTAGACGACCGCTGGTATCGTTCTACCTTCCGATTGCTAATCCAACGCTGTAGCAAGTGAGCTACGGCCTCTCGATCCATCTAGGTCATACTGACCCCGCATTAAGGAGAAATATGCCGATTATCAGTTGTATTTTATTTATAATTAGAGGCACCTATAGATCACGCCAGGATAAGATTGGGACAATCCCTAATTCTTATAAATTGAAGGGACAATCCCAGTACATGCCTGGTGTGACAGAGGAAAACATTAGGAAACTAAGCCAGGACAGTCAACCGCTGGTACCGAAACGAGGGCCTCCCAAATACGAAATCAACGCTCGACCAAGTAGTACACGGACACACACAAATATACATATATATCAAAGATCCATTCCTTTTCAGTCTCTGTTGTATATTCATATATATATATATATATATATATATATGACCGGGAAACTGGGACTGTCGCCCCAAAAGGCTTCTGCCACTAACTTGGAGGAGACCCCTTAATTCCTCTTGCTGAGACTTAAGGGAACCGACCGGGGTAGACGCCTAATGTCCAATCCATACGTTCACGTCGTGGGGCCTGTTAGTACCCAAGCAACTGCTTCGCGAACGAACATGGATGGGCTGCTCACCAACCCGCATTAGCTGACAGCGTGTTGAGTCAAATGTCAGCACCCTTCCTTTCTTTACGTATGATGGTACATGCAAGGAAACAGCCTCGGAGGACCTCATTACCCGGAGGACGGAATGCAGCTTGCAACGGCAGCGGTCAGTCCTGCAGGAAGTCAGAGGGTCAAAATGCCCGGGTTTGGACTGTAGACTGCCAGGACACCGACACGCAACTCGAACGGACCTATACGTGGCAACCCTCAACTGTAAGTCACTTGCAGGAGAGG
>JAGDQP010006459.1:21546-72225 GCA_022664845.1 Lepisma saccharinum | reverse complement strand
TATATATATATATATATATATATATATATATATGTGTGTGTGTGTAGTCCTTTGGTTTTCTTTGTTTACTTCTTACCTTGTTCTTCTCTCTATGTGTCTGTTTGAACAGGCGTTAGAGATGTATTTCATATAATGCAGATTAATAATTTCTCTTAATGGATGTAAGTTTCTACAACGGAAAGGAAATTAAATTTATACCTATTTATCTCAAATTTATCCAGATGATGCGAAACAAGCCTTCTCTGAATCTAATACTGGTTGGACCAAGAAAGAGTATTCTGGATGGTATAAATTCCTCGTTCATTTTGAAGTTAGAATGGCCTACCCTAATGGCTTAAAGTCAATCGTAAGTCCACAGTGGAAAAGTAATGAATCTACCATTTCCTTATATCCAGAGACTTATGATCGTGACGACCCTAGCAACTCATGAATATCGGGCCAATACAGGGCCAATAACGCGGATATCGATTGTGGTTGGCCGTTCTGCACCAATACCGATCGATAGTGGCGTAGTAAGACATTTTGACATTAAACGCTTTTCTAAAAAATTAAGAAACATGCTGTGTTTCAACCAGAACATGTGTATTGATATGTGTTATATTTCCACAGTTCTTTGACAAACTGTCCTGTACAGAAAATATGAACTAAGTAATTTTAAAGAAATATGATGGGTGAATGAATATACTAATTTCTTTGTTATCAACGATCTGGCATAGCTTCCTAGAACAAAAGGTAACAATGCTCAAATAATTTGTAACAAAATGTTTGGTTTCCCTCTACCAAATACTGACTCTAAAGAATGGTTCTAGCTACACCTTTTGTTCAGTAAACAAGCAAACAAGAAAGTAAACAGACTGATATATCGTAACATTCTGCGGTAATAATAATTATTATTACTCTACGGCTTACGAAACTTGCAAGCTCATTGCCGCAGTATCAAACGTTCTCCATAGGATTCTATCCTGAGTAAGATCAAGCTAGTTTTCATCACAAACGCCTACTTCGAAGATTCCTTCAAATATTATCCTCCCAACGTCGTCTTGGTCTTCCCAACGATCTCTTTCCCTCCAGCTTACCAACCAGATTGAATGTATTCTTCGTTTCTCCCCATCCGAGCAACATGACCTGCCCACATTAGTCGTCACAGTTCCATTATTCTTACATCGGGTGAGTCATACAGTCCGTGAAATTCATTATGCAGTCTCCTCCATTCTCCAGTCATCTCGTCCCGTTTACGTCCGTATATCTTTCTCAAACCTTATTTTCAAATACTCGTAATTTATGTTCATCTGCTAGGGTCGTACTCCAACTTGCGCAACCAGAAAGTATTACCAGCAGAATAACCGTTCTGTATATTTTCAATTTCAATTTTCTTGAGTACATCGCAAGATTAGGAGTTTCTGGACTGAGTAGAAACATGCGTTGCACGATGCTAAGTAACTTTCTATTTCTTCCGTTACTTTGATTTTGCTGCTCGTTACATATGCTCACAAGTATTTAAATTTGTTTACTTTCTCTATGTTCTTATTCTTAATTGTTATATATATATTTCCTTCATTCTCAGTGTTTCGGCTTGTTATCATGTATTTTGTTTTCTCTATGTTTACCTGTAGACCTAGCTCATCGCACGCTTCTACTAAAACATCGGCATTACTTTGTAGCGCCTATATCTTCCCCTATTACCGGTAAATCTACCGTGCATCATCCGCGTACACGAATAGTTGAATCAAGCCATTCAACGTTAGTCCCTTTTTGTCCTCTTTTATTTTTAAATTCGCGTATTCTAAAGCAAAATTAAACAGTAGTGGTGTAAGGCATCACCTTGTTTCAATCCGTAGCGAATCTCAAAACTATCTGACATATGTGTATTATTACCTATCCCTAGTCTGCTTATGGGGTCGCTGAGACATATCCTCACTAGTTGAACAAGTTTTTTTTTCGTAATTCCAAATTGCACCAGGATATTGTATACTTTTTTTCTTTTGACAGAGTCATATGCTTTCTTTAATTCAATGAAAAACTTGTGAAGAGTCCCATTGTATTTCCATTACTTTTCTAACATTTGTCTCAAGGCGAAAATCTGGTCCAAAGTGGATCTATTTCTTCTAAATCCACATTAGTGATCTCAAATTATTTCATCTATGTATACGCTTAGGCGAGTTAGCAGGATATTACTAAGTACTTTGTAACATGTTGGGAGTAATTACATTCCGCGGTAATAATTACAGTCCGACTTATCGCAATTTTTATAAACCGGAACTATTATTGAGGTTTTCCATTCCTTTGGAAGCTCATTCCTTTTTAATATAGCATTTATCAATTTATTCAGTTAGTTCCTTGATTAGTGCCGTTTTTCCCGCTTTAATAAATTCGACTGGAATATTGTCTATTCCTAGTGATTTGAAAATTTTCAGTTTCTTTTTCGACATTTCGACCTTGATCTTGCTAGGTTCAGTTCGGGTATCCACGGTGCTGCTGTATAGATTTTAAATTTCTCCGTTTTTGTCCATTGTGTACATTAACAAGTTTGTCGAAATCATTTTCCCACACATCGATAATTTTAGTCAGAACCGCATGAACATTTCCTCGTTCATTTCTAATGATATCTAATCTAGGCTGCTAACCTTAAGAAGTTTACCCATTTGTACAGATCTCGTATGCTATTGGCCGTTTTCCTCTATCTCCTGAATCTTCTGCGTCAGACATTCTCGCTTTTTGTTTCTGAATCCCCATGTGGCGTTGCGTTTCGCGTTACTGTAGTGCTTGGTATTTCCTTCGCATTTATTACTTAACCATCCTTGCCTTGCTTCTTTGCGTTCCTCATGAAGCTTAAGGCATTCTTCATCAAACCAAGACTTGTTCTTCTGCTGTTTCTTCTAACCTAAATGTTCCTTCGCTGCGCCCTTCATTGTATCACGAATTGCCTCTCACATCTTACTTACATCAATTCCATTATTAATGTCACATTTATTTCTATTCGAGTCGCCTAAGATTTCGAACCTATTTGTGATTTCCAGTTCGTACTCTGGTCTGTTCTTACGCTCGGATTATATACTCGTTTAACTTCGAATTTCATTTGTTTTGATCCTCTGCCTTTTATGCTCGCAATGCATAACTTTTCTCTCACTTTTGTGATCACTGACTGATGGTCGGTGTCATCTTCCGCTCTTCTGTAAGATCTAACGTTCATTATGTTGGTGTGTCTTCGTCTATCTATTAATACGTGATCGATCTGGAAGAGAGTTTTGCCATCCGGAGATATCCATGTGTACTCGTATTTGTATGTATCTTTGTGTTCAAAGTACCTGGTCTTTACTAGTAGGTTTTCGACATCAAAGTTATCAGTCCTTCTCCATTGTTATTTCCAGTTTCTTTGAAGGCTGTATTTGTCTATAGTAGGTCTAGATGTCTCCTCCCTCCCTACCTTAGCGTTGAAATCACCCAACGTAATTTTCGGTAATAGTTCAAACAATCTATCTAGCACCTCGTAAAATGTATCTTTGTCGTTATCATCAGCCGCCTCTGTCGGAGCATATATTAAAATCGTACTGCCCCATCGAGTACGTATCGAAACGTACGATAGTTGTTCGCACGGTAGTTTACGAACTATATATTCTGCACCGCGTGAAGGATACTATTCTTATTGAGGAATCTTGTTCCGAAATCGTGAGACTGTCCTCCCCGGTAGTAGAAAATGTACTTTCTCTGTCGGATTCTATCTCAACCCTCCCACCCGACTGCTAGTATCGCTGTCCAGCTCGTACTTCTCGGTTTGAAATACTGCCTTCTGAAGAGCACTCATTTTCATAATAATAATAATAATAATAACAGACTGACATATGACAGATTTTAAAAATCATTTACAATCATGCAATTTGTTAATGAAGTTCAGAAGTGGGCGGAAAATAATAAAATAAAGTTATAATTAAATTTACTGCCCGAAAGGTATACGAGTCGCCGTGTCTGACCTACAATCGGATGTAGGTCCGGCTTCAAATCTTGGTCAGAACACCTAGTACTTTTCCCCGCAGTGTTTACGTGCCTGACGCTCTGACTAATTTTAGGAAATCGTGACTAATTCATTTTGAACATTTTTTTAGTGGTGATCAGATCACCTAACATTTGGTCCGCTGTATATCAACCAAATAGTTTGGTACTGGTTGCATTAAAAAAGGGTTTCATTTCCAAACTCAATGTACAGGGTGGGCAACAGAAAGGGTTTCATTACCTAGCCACGTGGTCCAGTCTTTAACGTCGCTGATTTAGCATCACAAAGAGGAGGCACGCGGGTTAGGGTTCCACTGTCATCCTGACAGGTGTGTTAAGGTTTTCTTCAGTTTCGCAGACGAATGAGGACCTCAACTAAGGCCCGGAAGAGTGATAGCTGAAGATCCTCATCCTAAGACGTGACGGACTTAAACATTAAAGTTGCAAAGAAAATTAACATGAACATAAAACAGGCACACTTAACAGTCGCTGTGTAGAATTACCATATGTTGTTAAAAAACGATGTTTACCCAGGTACGACGAAGTCGAGATATTGACGAAACACTTCGAACATTTTCTAAGTTCTTGATCATTTCTTATGCTAAAGGTTATCAAAAGTCACAGCCATCCAGATTTATGTATATTCTGAACGAAAAAACCCACAGATATGAAACGTTCTATAGCAAGTGCAGTCACGGAAGTATTACTGTGGGAGTTGAGTAAAAACTCACATTTAGCTTTTCATTTTAAAGTAGTCAACTTGCACTCAATTCAAACTCCTAAAATGAAAGAATGTTATGTCACACATCAATTCAAACTAGATTTCGTTACCTGTCAGGTTTTCAGTATTTTGCATCTTGTTGCTTGTTAGTTAAAGGTGTTTAACTTTACACGCAAGATAGGAACAGTGTTAGGGTGACCAGACATAATCTTTGTAAGAGCATTATACTCTTTTAGAGATTCGAAAATTCCATACTCTTTGCTATTCGAAAATATATCAAAGTATACTGTTTTTCTTTGAATATATTCTCAAAATTTAAATTCCAAATACGTTATAGGCTTATAAGAAATGTAATTAAAAGTTAAACATTACCTAATCTAACGTAAGAAAGCGTGCACGTACTGGACTTTTAAGTGCATTTTTCGCTGTAAAGCTAATGTGTAAATATCACAAAAGTTCTGGAATTTTATCTGGCAATTTATGACTTCTTTTCCAAGCGATTTTTGAAGCATCTATACTAACTTCGAAGAATGTTAGATGAACTCTGTCTATGACGGCAGATGACTAGATTATGACGTACGCCCAGGGTTACCAGACGTACCCCTTTCCGATGACTTGTCCTTTTTTATTTTGTCATCCTGACCTCCCTCTGCAGTATATATAAAAACTAGGTGTGCTATGCTAAAAGTAAGCCACAGTAAAACCAACTTAATAACTTCAATGCTATAAAACCAACTTTATTTCAAACTTGGTGGAACATCTAAAGTCCATCCGTCATTATACTTTTATAAACATTAGCACACTTATTAATCATAGGTAGCTCGTCCTTTTCCCACAGAACAAAACTTCAATGAAACTAATTACTCTTGAATCACTTTCATATCCTCCAGACACTAAACCTGTATCAATAACATTATTTTAGACTACCATGAACGCAATGTGCTTACATTGTTTAAAATCAATTTAATTTGAAATAACAGAAACTCATTCATTTCGTTTCTTAAATGGCTATTATGATAAATACCACTTTCTGCTCACTGCACCCTCATTGTAACCATTTTACATAATTGACACTACATATCATCTCTTGTAATCATTCATGAACATGATTCAATAGATCGGAAGTAACTTTTTTTCCTTCTAAATTACATTCGATCACATATTCTGTATTCATATTCACAATCAGCTCATACATATTCATGATCTTTATAATCATTCATAGTTATGTCATACTCACCACAATATATTATTATCATAAATTATTATCATTAACATTTCTGACCAAATATTACATGGATCAGTTATAGGTGGTGACTAAGAATACATTATTATTATTATAGCATCTATTTATTTATATTATTTACTAATTTCATGCAATTATCTCTTGCATACATGTAACACGTTGGTATAAAAACTCTGACTTTTCAGATGCAGAGTTTTAAGCAACCTAGCAGCCCTAAGGGTGATTTTGAACTAGTATATGACTGCAATGGTTTTAGTCTATTTTACCATACCATTCCCAAATTGGAATATGCAGGGGTGGCTGGTGGGATTTTGGCTTTTGGGCCCTCCAACGAGTCCTCCCTCATTTTCTAACTATCTTGAGATGTCCTCCATTCTGCAGTGACCAGATTAAAAGGTTCAGAAATTGACATGTGCGTACTCCTGTATTCATACTTCTTAGTATTAATAAAATCTTCGTTATCCAAATACCAAGCAAGTGGTTCAGAATTTGGTAACCACTTCCATTTTCAACAAATTTTATTGCTTGATAAGAAGATACAATAAAAATAAAATTTTACGTAATTTCCTTAGTAAAAACTGAAATTTGAAAGTAAGTAATTCTTCTTTTCGTCAATGTTTCTTTATCGGACCCTAAATGAAGGTAGGAATAGTTATCTACCAATCTTAGTTTAGTTGTCCTCTACTAACAAAAATATGCACAATTGGCCTCTTATTTTAAACTATCTGTCCTCCGCTGGTAACCCTGAGTTGGTTAGAAGAATGTAAAAGGAATAAGAACAGTAGCTTACAATTAAGGGAAGTCGAAACAGCTTCGTATTGGAATATATATGAAAATTGAATAGGAGGACATAATAATTGAAGTTTATGTTCTATATTTTGAACTTCTGAGAAGATACAGAGACAGAGTATAACAACTTTGCCGGCTTTATAGGTTATAACGGTAGCTATTACCATAATTCAACCTTACTTTTGTATACTTAATGCTTGCATGCGCGCCTGTATAACGTATATGTTACACTCTTTTTAGTTAGCAAATTTGTGTTCACCCTAAAGGAACACTCAAGTTCAACCAAGCTCTTCGTTGTTACAAAAGTTTCCTATGTTCAAAATATTATCAATTGTGAGCTACACCAAGCCATTAAACGTTTTCGCCAATTTGCCTGAACACGATAGAACATACCCAGCAAGCCAAATGCCGACGTCGACGGCGGGCCGACCAACTATTATTCGGGAAACAGTTGGGGTAAGGTCGACGTGACCCATAAGTGGCGTTTGGTCGCCGGGCCATTTTCCGGGTCGCCGTTGGTCTCTTGAATTGCCGGCGTAGTGGCGTAATCCTGCCCGCCGACGTGGTCTCCTTGTCGGTTGTTTTCAAAATCCGACGTCGGCTCCACCTTCGCCGACGGCGTTGACTGACTTGCTGGGTATGTCTGTTGATCTCTCAGCAAACATAAAGCATTCTTAGCTTGAGCTGTCGTGGGTCTGGACTTTTTGCCATGATAAACAATAGCTTTTAGGTGTGTCCACGAACAAAAGAGATAAAGGCCTGGTGGCGATGTTGGCCTCGCGAGTTTCCACGTTTTAGCTGGTATAATATTTACAGTTTGAAACACTGCGTTCTGTGTTTCACACAGAATGTTTATTATTGTAAAGCATATGTATTATCTAAACATGAGATTTAAATTTTATATCGGGTTTGGCTACACTGACAATTTGATGACATCACATTTTAACATCTTACATCGGGGATGCGTCGTTGGACCAACACTTCGTACGACCAACAGCCTCTCAAGCAGCAAGAACCGGCGTACGACCAACAGCCTCTCAAGCAGCAAGAACCGGCGTACGACCAACACCCCAGGGCAAAATTCTGTGTTGGTCGAACGCCGTGTTGGTCCAACGCCGTGTTGGTCCAACGCATGTAACCCCTTACATCTATTCAATTAATAAAAAACAAAATGTCATTCATCGTTTATGTGTTACCAATAATAGTGTTGCCCACGAGACGAGATTGAGTCTATTTCGTCTCGAAATTGTATTGTCTAGAAAGTGTCTCGTCTCGAAAATATGTATGTTGTATACTACGAGAGCTCTGTCTCACCTTGTTTCCCATAGAAATTTCTCTGTCTCGTCTCGTGGGCAGCAATAATCAAAAAGTATTTTTTTTACCATTATAGGAAATCGATATCGAGCTCTGGATTAGAACTCCTGTATATCGGAAACGAAGCTGAGTTAGACAGATAATCAAGAACACTTTTTCTTGTTTTGTTGAGAACTTTTAGTTCCTGGAATAATTACACCTAATTTTCATTCTTTACCCTTTATAATTTTTCCATCAATGTTTTTAAATAATATTTATTACATGACTATATAATTATACTATATACATTTATAACTATCAAATATTACAATAATTCATATTTTTCTTGAAGAAGTGTTTATTTCTATAATCAATTATTACAAAACATATATCCCGTTGTTGAATTTGGTCATCAAGTTTAAAGTAAATTTTAATATTATTATAACAGCTGCTCCCTAGGCTAAGCCAAACCTCAAACGGAGCACAACTACACTTACTCCAAAATGTATTAATAACCAAATAATGCTTAGAACAAACCCTTGCCAAACCCCATCACAGTGTGGTCCCCAACCACGGAGTGCAACATTTCTCATTGCTTCAACGGGATACGTCATGGGAAGACAATAGCTTAAATTTCTCCAAAAATCATCCATACTTGTAACAGGCCACATTACACCTAAAGAATAATAATAATAAAATATGTTAGTTCTGCAGATCCAAGTATTGCAACGTATACATAGGCGTGTTCCGGAAATAACTAATTGGGGAACCGGAAAAGTAAATAGACAAGGTTAGACAGTTCCTTCCAAGTTTCAGCTTGTAGCAGACTTGAGAATTAAAAATTGCTGGTCTTTTACAGCCTATAAAATTCAATAAAAATGTCATTTTTGTAGGTTTAAATCTCCTAGATGCTTAAGGATTTTTGCTTAGCTAGTGGGGATGCCGCGGCACCCATGACACCCGCGCTGCGCCTGTGACTGGATACTATAAATTAGAAATGCAAAGTTTACTGAATACACCAACCGATCAAACTCCACTACGACTTTTATTTCTACTCAAGCTATCCAATAATTTCTCTTGGAGAGAATTTACTTAAGCGCAAGCTTTTACTGGGCGATGGGACATAACCAGATCTGAAACGGATCAGCGGGTCGAGGTTTGGACCTAGTCAGCGTATCTATGCTTGGGATCCAGTCTGACTCGACTTCGACCCGGTGAATTAGAGGACAAAGCTGATTTTTAAAATTATTTCCTTGCGTTTGAACAGTGGTTCTGTCAGGGGTAACCGGAACCGGAGATGTCTCATCCAGAGCACGATAAATATGACGACGAAAATTCCCAGATCATTATATTCCCCAAACCGGGATAAGTTTGGAATCGGGCCAGGGAAGGTGACCGAGTTTCAACTCTGGACATAACGTTGTAGCTGATACATCCTGTACCAAAACTTCACAAGATCAAACTTTGCGAGGTCAAAACGACGATACTTAGCCAGACCAAAATTTGTCGGCCAAAACTTCCCCTAGCCCAAAATGTACCGTCTTCAAAACTTCGCTAGCGAAGAAGTGTACTGTTTCTATTTCTGTTTGTTATTTGTCACTCTGTAGCAGACCTAAGAATCTGTGTCATCTGTCACTCTGTTCCTTTGTTAGTGTTTAGTTTTGGGTTTGTGTTCCTTACCTATCACAGTGACACAGTCTACAACAGCATGGCGAGATACCTTTTAAACTATCTTCCGATCCGACAAGAACAAAAATATTTTCGTGAAGTATAGTAAAATGTGATTTTACAGCAAAACTTTCCGAGAAAGAAGCCTACAGTTTTGTTGAAGTGGGCTTCGAGCTACTGAACTTACGAATCATGACGGGTCGAAGTAGAAAAAAGAAACATATCATGGATGACACAACAATACAAAGTTCGTTCAAGTTTTCTAAAGCAATGCTGCAATATTCTCACTCACCCCTCGTGGCCTATAGTTACGGTTATTGGAGAGGCGACGTGGGTTTGAGTTTTACTCACACCAACCATCCTGAGAGGGTTTCCCCTCAATCTCACGAGACGAATGCGTAGTCTAAATATGTTTCATGTTTTATGACTGCGTTAAATGTCCAACACCTATGCATGCAGTTGTACCCATTATGTTTTCGCTAACTTAGGAAAAGTTTATTTTAGTAGGGCTTAACTGAAACTTAATGTTTTTGATAACATAATTTCATTAATTGTACAGATAAAAATAATTAGTGATTTTTCCATTTGAATTCTGATCAACTATATCGGCCTTACAGAGAAATGAATATTAATAAATTCGTGATCAGTAGCACAAAATGAGTAAGATAGTAAGCAATAGACTACAAACAGCAACGAGAATTACGAATATCAAAGACATTTTTCTATACATCAAATGAGCTCTTCCTTATCTCGAATAGTTTCTGAGATACTCGATTTTACAGCCGAAATTTGATAATTAAGAATTAAGAGTGAGTCTACACTAGCCCAAATTTGTGTGCGTGTACATGTTACTGAGGACTGTCTCAGAAAGGTAAAACTATTAGTTATTTCCTTGCTACTCCCAAATTTGGAAACAGAAAACTAGATAAAGAAAATACACATGCATCATTACTTACTGTAAAAATTAGTACAATTGTTGACAGAATACACTAATGCGTGCGTTTAATCACATTAAACGCCTAAAAGACCCAAAATGATTTATGAATGCTGTCAGAATCAATTTGCAATGTTACTGCTATCACTGTTTATAGGGTTGCTAGATACTTTAAGCTATTATTTCGTTCATTGTATAAAAATATATATGCAGCGCTCTTTTTCTACTAGAAAGTTTCCGGTACTCACTACAAATTTATATGACAAGTTACATATTTATATCTATAATTTTACAATTAATTAATTTTACGTTTTAGATGATTGACAAGTGAAATCCTTAAGTCGTGAGAGCTAGATTACAAACGAGGTTAATTTTTCCGTTCTGTGACTGGTGCCAGATACTTTGTAATGCAATTACACACACCAGTGCGAAAGCTCACTCATCTGTACCTGCTTAACGTTCGATTTCAATTTGTAATCGATAGTATGTAAGGTGTTATATGTCCAGTACATGCAGAACTCAAAATTCAAGACAAATGTAAAACAGACTACGACGCAGCGACATCAACAGTAAAAACTTAGAACTGAAAATTTGGTTCATTTTGTATTAAACTGTATTTTTTCTTCTCGTGTTTGACTTTATACGCTAATAGAGCCATCCAGTATCGTTGAGTACCAGACCACTCTATTAGAACTTAAAGCATTCTGTACGTGCAAAAGTTCTACCCGTGTTTTGCTGTCAAGAACTGGTTACGTTTGTACACCAAGAAAGGAAGGAAACACAGGTCGCGACGCATCTCTCCCGTTAAGTTGCACTCAGCTGATGTAGGACCCAATGATCGAACTTTGCGGTGGAGCCCAGATATTCGAGTCCTCTTTCAACTGTTGTCCTGTGTACCTGGAAGGTTACCGCTAATTCATCTATGATTAGAACCGGGGTGTTTCGCAGACGTCCAGACCGTTATTTATCATAACAACATTTGCCTCGGTCCCTGAATTTTCGAAATCACCGACGGTATGTGCTATCGTCAACCACATTTTCAGCCTGCACTCGCTGACTATTATGTTAGGCTGCGGTCACATTACTGCCTTCATCAAACTCAAATTGTAAACAGTGTCTGATGTGCTCCTTATCGGTCTCCATTTCGCCAAACTTGCAACATAATTAAATATAAAAGTGGGGATATTGGTGAGCATATCGTGCTCCAAAGTGAATAGATAGGATTAGAATGAGTGCTTTTATTAATTATTGCTAGATAAGTAAGTCGATCGTAGAAAAACAAGTTGACATAAATCAGATATACCATAAAGGTAGCCAAAACTTCAGAAGTTTGTGGAATAGGTCGCTATGCCACATTTTATCAATTGCTTTTTCGAGATCAAATAATAATACACATGATTGGTAAAAGTATTGTAGTGATCTAGTTTAGTTGGCGAGTAACACTAACTTCTTGAATACTGTATGAAAGTCTAAAACTAATGAGATGTCGTAGGTAGCTAGATGAATGTCTAGGCACTTGAAGATCGTTCATCCTCGAATTTTAAAGACAGAGGTAATATTAGTGAGCCAAATTGTACTACAGGATATATACGATTTGACGGTCTATACGGTCAGTCTATACGATGTGACGGTCTATACGGTCAGTCTATACGACGTGACGGTATTAGATGCTTGTTTCGTCTAAGAAACGTTAGCGTTTTCCGTGCTTTCCAAATCCAGTAAGAAGGGTGAATGTGTATTACAGCTAGCACTTAAAATAAAGTATATGTACTCTCTTTCATGTGTAAGTAGGCTCTCTCGTTGAACCCTGGTGTTGTGTTTCGCTTCCTTGTAACTGCCGCTTGTATGTCTTCAACTATACTGGGTGTTGTAAGATTATGATGACGTGGATCTTGATTGTAGGTATTTGGTTGCAACTGGCGGCGATGAGTTATTGAATCTCTGTTTACTGGATAGTCCAGATGCGAGGCTCAAGTGTACAATTATTCTGGAAGTAAGTTGCAAACACATTTTCGCTGTCCTGGTTGTAATATAGGGGTTAATCGTCATGGAAGAGACAGTATGCAGTTTTAGTGGTCTTCCATGTCAGTGCATTTAATCATTTCCAATAATTCCTAGGATGTACTATAGTTACATTGTATGTTTCATCTCAATTCCGTAATTTATGTGATAAAGTTACGTTCCAGCCCAGCATAATCTTTTGTGGTTTTCTTAATTTTTTGTGCCACTATAGTCTCTTAAAAAAACCTAACGGGAAAATTTTACCATTGGTGGTAAACATGAGTGATAGTTTGAAAAAAAATGTTTTGCGTATGAACGTATTTTAGGCATCTTGAAGTGAAATTCAGTACACTATGGAGTTCTTCAGCTGAAGGTAAGAGTAGATTTTGTAATGTATCAATGAGGTATGTTCTGTATTAGTTCTTGTCAATGTGGCCACATCATAAATGGTCCTCCTTTGTTTATTTCTGGTAGACGTATGGACTTGTTGGTTCTAAATAGTAAGTTTGTTTGGTATGGGAAAATTGTCGATAGTGCCCAAGACTGTGAGGAGTATTTCGTAGAAAAGGCTGATTATATTTCGGAACAGATTGGTAGTTCCATGAGTTTGTATGTTGATGCCAAAGAGATTATTTTGTTGTTGTTTGGTCATGCTATGAAAGTTTATATGGATCATGATAATCTCAGTACAATATTGGTTGGATATGTATTAAAGAAATTGAAGTTTCAAGACAGGTTCTATTAATTAAGAAATATTATTACTGAAACAAAGAATCATTTGAATGACGGAATGTGCAAGTCTTGTTAAAACAGAATTGAAACTGAACCAAGAGCCCCTTTAATTTGTTTACTTATACCTTGTATTATATAGATTACTCTAAGGACAAGCTAACAAATTTAATTATTCAGCGTTAGTTGTACATATGTTATAGATATTGTTTGTAAGATTAAAATATCTGACTACAAGAAAATTGAATGAGGTTACTGGTACAAAGAATTATCATCTTAATATTTCCCTGTTGAGCACAAACTTAATGCCGTTTTCTTAAATTTTGAAGTACAAGTCTCATTTAAAACATTTTTATTGCTTCTTAGTATCAGGTATTTTTATTTCTGTATATTATATAGTAGGGATAATGATAGTGCTTATCTGAATACGTGTTTAATTTCCGGAACAACAAATTAACTACTTTTCAATCAGAAGAAATTGATTTTCCTTCAAATACTGTTAAGCTTAAAGTGAGACAGGGCAATAATCTCATCGTATGGTGGCAAGGCAGACTAGACCAAGTACAAAATTTTCCGAAATCGAGTTGTGTCTACGAAGTTACTGGTAATGGTGTGAATTTTAATCTGACAAAGTGGACCAGCTGTCCTGTTAATTAATTGGGCACAATTAGATATAATTTAGTCTGGCTGATTTAGTTTGTCTAATTTTTGAAAGGGCATAGTAGACCAAAATAGTGCTGGACCAATGTTAGGTGGTCTAGTCTGCCAGGCTACCGTCAGTTTTAAAGTGCATTTCTTCGATTGTTACAGAAATACCAGGTGTATGCATAAGTAGTTTCCGGTTTACCTGAGATGGCGCCAGCGAAAAGTACGCAGCGTATTCATTTGACACATACGTCATTTTGTTCGTCTGACATTAAACTACAAACACACACAAGTTGAGTCCGCCAAACACTAGCGTCTTTGTTTTATCGTTCAGTGATCATGTCGAAGTTTGTGCCTGAAAAAGAACATTTGCGGCACGCATTGCTTTTCTTATTTAATCAAAAGAAAAAGGCTGTTGAAAGTCATCGTGTGCTGGTAGAAACATATGGTGAACACGCTCCATCGATGAGAACATGTGAGACATGGTTTCGACAATTTAAAAGTGGTGATTTCAATGTGAAAGACAGTGTGCGCTCTGGTAGACCACAAAAGTGCGAAAACGAGCCATTGCAGGTGTTATTGGAAGATGACCCAACTAAAACTCAACAACCATTGGCAAAAACATTAAATGTGTCACAAGAAACAATCAGCAGACGTTTACGAGCAATGGGGAAGATTAATAAACTGGGTAAATGGGTTCCACACGATTTGAATGAACGTCAAATGTAAAATCGCAAAGTCACTTGTGAAATGCTGCTTCAACGCCACGAAAGAAAATCCTTTTTGTATCGAATTGTGACGGGTGACAAAAAAAGGATTTATTTTGAGAACCCGAAGCGGAAAAAATCGTGACTCTCACCTGGCGAAGCCGGTCTTTCAACACTAAGGCCAAATCGCTTCGGCAAGAAGACCATGCTTTGTGTCTTGTGGGACCAGAGCGGTATTGTGTATTATGAACTCTTGAAGCCCGGCGAAACCGTTAATGCACAATGATTAATTTAAATCACGCATTGATCAAAAGACGACCGGAATGGGCCCGAAGACATGGCAAAGTGATTGTGTTACACGACAATGCGCCGTCTCACACAGCAAAACCAGTGAAAGACACCTTGAAATCGCTTGGATGGGACATCCTTCCGCACCTGCCGTACTCCGCAGACCTGGAGCCATCTGACTATCACTTCTTTGCATCAATGGGGCACGCGCTCGCAGAGCAGCACTTCAGCAATTTCGAAGACGTTGGAAAATGGCTCGACGAATGGTTTGCCGCAAAAGACAAGCAGTTTTTCTGGCATGGTATGCATCAATTACCTGAAAGATGGGCGAAATGTGTAGAAGCCGATGGCTAATATTTTGAATAAAACAAAATTAATTTCCCTTGAAAATTACGTGTTTTCTCTACCAAAAAAAAAAAAACCGGCAAAAACTTATGCATACACCTGGTATGTTTTGTATGTTGCTTAAGAACTTGTTACTTTCACATTCTCTAGGAAATATAAACAGAAACAATATCCATAAGGCGAACGCAATACACCTCTCAAACAGATAACAGAAATTACATCATTATAAGATGTGAGGATATTCAATTCGAAATTAAATTTAGAATGACTACTTCAGAAAAACTGTGTATAGATATTACCAAATTTCAAAATCTGATAGTCATCAGAACATTACAACACACTGGAAAACGTTAATTCATTATTCGAATATATTGACAGGTTTTCACAGTACGTAGTGTGTATATCTAAGTAATACTTTTTTCTTTTCTTTGAACCATTATATAAAATTTGTTATTGAAAGAATGAGATGTCATCGAGGAACTAAATGGCAGATCTTCTGGAGTTCCAAAGATCTGTAATTTTTTTGACAGCCGGATGCCTTACCTCAAACATATGAAGTTGTAAATTTGTATTTTTATTTCTATCTTTAATTTATTTTTGCATTACAGTATCTTGTAATAGTAAACTGTGTATGCCTTCTTTAACTGGAGATGTACATCTCCATTGAAGGTGTACAAATAAATAAATACTACGCTCGAAGGGGTGTGATATAAATTTGACCCTTACCACTTAAACATATTACTGGATAGAAACTACCCAGTGCGGCTTGTATTGCTGAACGTTCTGTGTTAAATATGGTTGACATCAGAAAACCTATAAAGAAAGAAATTAAGGTAATCATAAATATTTAAATATACACACTTATTAATTTAAACTAGGTAGAGAATGCGAAACTTTAAAACAACAAATTAATCAAAGATAAGCAATTGTCTACCTACTGATAATAATGCAATCTAACTTACAACGTAAAGTTAAGAAATGTAAAACTGACTTTTCCTTGTATCATCTAGTCTGAGTTAGTTCAGTAGAAACAAAACTGTAGATGTCGGATACAGAAGAGCAGAGACTAGAGTTCGGTTGCACATACTGTTTTACATATATCTGAAGGAAGTCAATGTTTGGGATCATAATGCTAAAATACTGGAAAATAAACGAACAGAAAGGAATGATTGCAGGTACATTCGTATATTTGAAACAATATATGTTCAACCTCCACTTATTATTGTAAGTGGCTGTACAGCCAGTTACAAAAGTAAATGTAGGTTGGATGTATAAGAAATAGAAGCGATTTCCTCCATGAGAATTGTTTCACTGTACACCTAATAGTTAGACAACCAACATGAGAGTACAAATGTGCGCTAAAACATGGCATGCCAAGAAATTCCTCCATTTGGAGGAAGAAAGAATTGATTCGTTCAGCATCGTTGAGAGAACCACGAGATACATAGGCAGAAATACCATTCTTCTCTTGTTCAAACACATACACAGAGAGAAAGAGCAAAAGAGAAAGAGAAAGCATAGAAGAAGACGGGAAAGAGCAAAAATGATAGGAGAAAACAAGGAAAGAGGGAAAGTAAAATGGCGTAAGACATGGAAAAAATAAATGAAATCTTAACGCTTATGAACATAGTCTGCGTCCTGTCTCTCTGTCTTGTGTTTTTCTCCCTTTACGGGATAAATCTCTTTCAGTAGCAATCGCGAACATCATTTACAGCGCTTAATTTCTTGAAGAAAATATTTTGAAGTCCAGACTGCGAATCGAACCCAGAACCTTGGAAATGTGAGTTTCACACACTGACCACTTAGTTACATAGACCATAACAAATGTGTTGTTATCTGCAACTAAACTAGCTACTCTCAGCGATTTACCCCTGGTTCCATTTGAACTTTAAATTTAATTTACGGCACTTAGGCATCTATGGCTCACGTCCCCACTTCCAAAAAGACATTTGATCTGAAAAATAATTTAAAATAAAATGACCTAGCTGTGTAAGATTGTGAAAAGTGCCTTGGAAGGAATCGTGATAAAATATACTACCATATTCAGCATAAAAAATGATGGCTTTCCACTAAATTTCAGCTCAAAAGATGCTAACCTAACCTCGAAATAAATTAAAGTGTGTTTTTTGGTAGTTTAGCGATATCTTGGTCGGATCTGCTTCTACGATGACTTTCTTTTTTTAAACTTCAAGATTTTTTCAAGCTCTACAAGATGGTAATTGTATCATCTATCTAGGCTCCAAATTCAAATTTTAGAGAGGTTAGAAAATTAAAAAGATGAATTTTAAAAAACGAAGACAATAGTTAGTTAGAAAAAATATATGCTATGTATTTTTAGTGGTTCTATAAAATGTTTTAAAGTGGTAGAACATAACCAAAAATAAGACACGTGACAGGGGTTCTTACGTAGTACATGCACTGAAAATGCAAGTTCGAAAACGTTTTTTGCCGCGTCGTCTTCGTGGACGACTGGTCAAGACGTCGGCTTCATAAGTGAAAGGTCCCGGGCACGTATTCCACCCGGGACAATGCCTTCTCTTTTTTTCTTTCAAAATATTTTCATATTTATTATTTAATAGTTAATAGGATGTATATAAATAACTTAATGCTACTGGAACTAGGATATATCTGGACGCACACCGAACGTGTTGTACAAGATTGGCACGGTGCGTTCGGAGGGAGCTGGACGGCGGAGACACATCCTAGCTGTCAGTAGCAATCAGTTACTTGTATACATCCTAGCAATTATTAAATAATAAACATGAACATATAAACATATATTTTGAAAGATAAAGAAGAAGAAAAAGTGTTCTCCCGGGCGGGACTTGAATCCGAGACCTTTCACTCAAGAAGCCGACATCTTGACAACTCGTCCACGAAGGTAACGTTGCAAATAGCGCTTTTCAACTTGTATTTACAGTGCATATGTTACATAGAAGCCCGGTCAAGTGTCTTATTTTTTGGTTATGTTTTATCATTTTAAAAAAATCTGAAAAAACTTATCGTTATAGAACCATTAAAATACATAGCATATATTTTTTCGAGCTAACTGTTGTCTTCGTTTTAAATCCAGTTTTCAATTTTTCTAACCTCTCAAAAATTTGAATTTCAAGCCAAGATAAATGAAACAATTACCATCTTGTAGAGCTTGAAAAAAAATGAATTTAAAGAAAAGAATGTTAGGGAAGGTCGTAGGTGTAAATCCGACCAAGATATAGCTAAACTACCAATAACACGCTTTAATTTATTTTAAGGTTAGGTTAGTATCTTTTAAGCTGAAATGTGGTGTAGATCCATCATTTTGGATGCTGGATATGGCAACATTTTTTATCACGATTCCTTCCGAGATACTTTTGACCATCTTATCCTGCTAGGCCCTTTTAACTTTTGACAGTTTGTATTATAAATATAAAAAGTCATTACTTGCTGGCGATTCGAACCTACAACAATAAGGTTTGCTACTCCAGTAAGTGCCTCAGGATTGAATATGATTCGTTATCATATGTCTATATTACGCGAAAGTGTAGATTTTTTGTAAATTTTCGGAATGGACTTACTGACTGAAGTCGCCTAGCATCAAAATTATGTCCACATTTTCAACTTCTGTGGAATAAGAAAAAAAAATAACTATATAAACTTGTTATAATGTGAGCGGTAAAGAACATGCCTACATTGAATACTATCCAGCGTAGACCTCATGGCCGAAGTCTTTCAAGCTCTTGGTTATTGTACTTTTGATGCTCATGAGTATGGGTTCGAACCCCATACCTTCCAAAATATATTTAACTTTTTCCAGCGACTTCGGAACGTTAATTTCTCCTTCTCTACCAATTGTAAATGGCGTTTACATTCAAAACAAGGCAAATTGTGGTTAAATTTATTTGCAAATGTTTATATAATGAAGAAGAGAGTAAAGACAATTCGCAAAGACAAAAACAGTTTCTAAACATTATCAATAATAATTGCTACGAACGACTAAACGAACAGCAGAGCTCGTGACGACGGGACCTATAGTTTTGGCGAAAATCTGTTCCGAACCACTCTGTTCAATAATCCCCCACAGACTTGAACCCATGTTTACGCGCACCAAGAAGTTAGTAAATAAATTTGTGTAACGCTATACACAAGCTTATTCAACAAAACTATGTACAGTAGAGCTTACAACTTTTATGTGTACATTGGATCGATCCCTGCTCATCCCATGTGCGCTTTTTGGTGGACAAACATCGTGCGCGCATGGGCGGATTTAGTAGAGAGACCCTGGGGCAATACAATTTATTTTATTGGTAACAAATTTCAAAGCTGTCGTTTAGAATTAAATATTTAAATGCACTATGAAATTATTAGGGGCAATGCCCCCATAAATCCTCCCATGCGTGTGCGTGCGTCTGTTTTCTCAGGGATCTCCCGTGTTTTCCCACTTTCTTCATTCCACCAATTAATCCCATCATCTTTCATTCGGCTTGAGCCAAAGTTGCCTGAAAGTCTTTAAAACTAAATTCAAAATTCAATTTCAATTCAATTTTATGTATGCACGCATTGTCCTTTATTCTGGAAACGGAAGAGAAAATGGGACATGAGCCTTATCTCCAAAGAATGATTCGCGAGATTGGCACTGTGTAAGATATATGTGCGTGGCGTGACAAGGATAGAAACATAGTGATATTGTTCGTTGATGTGGCAACTTCACCGTAAACGCAGAATCTTTTGCTGGAAGTCAAAAAGTAAAACATCAATTTCAATGCACTTTTAATTTACTGTATAATGCCAAAATAAGATTCGTTATTTGAGATTATACCTACATATACTGGGTCACCATACTACATATATTGGACTCTAATAAACAAATACTGGACAGTTAAGAAAAGTCCAATCATATGTTCAAGGGGTTTACTGACCCGAGCCCATTTTACCAGAAACTAGTGCATGCTTAGGTACTCAGGAGTTCAGTTAGGCACTTTGTAATAATATTATAAGATAAAGATAAAATGAATTTATGGGCGGTAACAGCACTATGGCTTACACCCGTCCCGATACGGGGGAAGCCCCTTATCTTGGTCATGTAAAACGTAGCTGTTTAGAATTAAAATAATAAAATCATATAAAACATGAAGGTGTAAAACGGTTCACAAACTGCCTACTGGTGTATACGGCAAGCATAACGATTAAGACATACTAATGGTGTAAAAAGTCTTTCGTATAACAAATTAGAACAAGGAAGGCTGTAAATAGGCCTTCACAAGATAAAACAAAGCTACACTATAAAACTTAACAGCTAAGGGTCAGAATGATATAATATAAACGCAAATCATAAAATTTTCTGCAAAACTAGTAAAACTGCTACCTTTTAAGTCTAGGTTTATATCTCGGTTTCCCTTTCCTACCCACGAGATCAAAATCCATATCCATCAGCTTGTCCTCAATCAGGTCTGAAGTCAAACAGGAACTTGGTTCATCGATAGTATGTGTAGACTCTTCCTGACCTAATTGAGCAGCCAAAACGTTCGTCAAAGTCTTAATGCTTGTAGCGAGAGGCGAAGTTCGTGCTAATTTGGAGACTTTATAAGGACTAAAAGTTGGCTTAACACGTGAAGTTCTAGTGCTCTGCACATGTGTTTTTTGTCCCTGACTCTGTGTCGGCATATTGCGACAAGTCTCTGATCCTTTGGGAGGCGTCGGAGGGTCTACATGCACATCAGACTCTATTTGTGTTGATACATTAACTGTCGGGGTATCAACCGAGACAGTTTTAACTGGTATCCTGGTTACAACATGTGAAAACGCACCAGAGGGAAGGGTGCGTTGAGACTCTCGTAATCGACGTTTAGCATCACCAGCGGATATTTTCTCTAGTACCATCAGCTCTCGAATTCGTTTTTCCTCCTGAAAAATAGGACAGTCACGCGACCAGGCCGTGTGACCACCCTTGCAATTAACACACTGAGGTTTCAGTGACTTACAAGGATCCTCACCATGGCTATTGGTTCCGCATATTGCACATACAGTAGAGGTCGCCTTACACGACGTGCTGGTGTGTCCATAGTGCTGACATTTAAAACAGCGGAGCGGACTGGGTATATATGGACGGACAGGTAAGCAATAGAAAGCTGCCTTCACGTCCTTAGGAAGCTGTGGCATGGCAAACGTCAAAATTAGCGAGCTCGTGGGTTGCAGTTCGCCACTCTTTCGAGTTTTAATGCGCCTAACGTTGACTACACCTTGGCTGGCAAGTTCATTCTTAATCTCATCTTCAGGGACATCTTGAAAGTGCCAACAAGATGTTACGCCCTGACAAAAGTTCAGTTGACGGCGTGGTTCAACTTGAACTTCGAATGGTCCTAGTGTCTTCACTCTCAAGAGATTAGTTGATTGTTTATTATTGGATGTCTCTACGAGCAAGGTGCCGTTGCGAAGCTTTTTAACATGCTTAAGTTCACCTGCAACGTAATTCAGTTGTTTTTGTATAACGAAAGGGGATAACCCCTTCAAACCACCTGGATTGTCTGTTTCACTCTTTACTTTAATCACAAGATATCGTGTAATAGACGGTACGATACTTGTCTGTTCCTCTACTTCGATTTTCTCTTCTTTGTCACTGCTTGATGCATTAGCAAGTATGCGCCTTCTTACTTACATCAGTGACGTTCTCTTCGCTCTGTCTCTTTCTTTCTTTCTGCGAAGGCGACTTATTAGGATGTGGTGGAGCCATGATGAATTTTAGCCGTAAATGCCCACACTTCTCCGTTTTCGTTCTGAGGAGCCAACGAGGCTGCCGGGTACTACCCTCATCACCCTTGTCAGCAAGCTGGAAATCGAGGCGAAGTCCAATGACTTGGCGTCGAAATCACTTGCACTAGCGACTGATGGATACTTGGGACACCCACTCCCCCCAGTGTTGGCGAGACCAAAGGTCCGAAGAGCTCCCCTATGGCGCACTTCCCAATCTCAACGAGCTAGACCATCCAAGAATCTGCTGTTAAGAACTAGGCACTATCCAATGGTTCCGCCCCCTTTCCCCTGGGCCCAGGGGCCATCGTCAATGCAAGTACATCCTGTCACATTCGTGGTCATTGCTCGGAGCCGCAACGCACAGCAAAAGAGGAGATGAAATGATGATCATCTGTGGATGAAAATGAGGTGAATGTGAATGGAACTCCTCTCTGCTGGTCCTCCTTTCAAGCAGCGTAGGTGTTTAGCTGCGAGGGATGATTGCAGCCAGCAAAAGCCGGCTGGACGATGGGCTCGCCAATTCCCTACGCCGTATACGAGCAGCGATGGTCTGCTGCTCGGGCTATGTGATGGTTTCATCACGTTGCGGTCCGTAGACCTGCGATGAGGTCGCCAATCCCCTACGCATGTGGGAAGTAAAAATTCTCAACAGAGAAGCACTTTGGCCCTGCTGTTGGACTTCCCATAGGAAGCAACGATGTTAGCAGCTGCCAGGGCTGATTGCAGCCAGTAAAACTGACTGGGCGATGGGGCGCCACTTCCCGACGCCGGGCTGATTGCAGCCAGCAAAAGCCGGCTGGACGTTGTAATAATATTGTTACTGACGATGTTCAATAATTAGATTGGAGGGGGATTGGAAATAAAGTCTTCATTTGTCTTCCTGATAGGAAAATTACTCACATCTGAACAACTATTTTATGCAGAAAGCTTTACAGACGTCCACTGTGGAGAGGTTTCTACTTTATAAGAAAACATTATCAAGCTGTCAGTGTTCTTTCTCATATAGTGCACCATTGACAGAGTTTACTCCCATAATATTCAATGCTATTCTACATTGAATATAAAACTATCAGTTATCGTACTTTTTACTGTAATAATAATGATAATAATACTTATTCCTATAAGCGTGCCTTTGAACTTCCACAGCGCAAAAAAAACTGCATAAGCTGTTATTTTTTATTTCATTTTTTTCCCGGAATGTTGTTATTTCGGATATTAGTGAACATTTCGGATATTAGTCTATAAGTTATTGATTAAATAAATTTTAGCATACACCTTGGTTAACAACTTAAAGGACGAAGTTGGCTATTTCCAAAGATTAACTCTGAACTTAGTAATTTATGGCTTCTGTCTTTAGTGGCAATATGGAGTAGGGGAAAAGTGCTGGACTTTTCAGTACTAAAACAAGCCTACGTAGGTTCAAACCTTGTTCAAGCCAAAGTTTTTTTTTACAAAGCGACCGTGAAGAATCTAGTCATAACTTCTCATACAAAACGGAGAATCCTTAAGACTGTGGAATCAAATACCCGAGTCACCATATAGAGGAAGACGATTTACGAAGGTTGGTTCGAAAAGTCCAAATCAAGTCTCTGGAGGTTACCAGGACAGTTGAGAACACGACTTGATCTTAAGTATCCACTTTTCATGTTACTATTCTTACAAAGAAACACTATACGATTTGTTAAGCACGCATTGGGTAGAGTCAACTGTGGAATATCACTATCGTCCTAGACTTCCCAATTGGAAAACCTCGGTTCGATTCCCAATCAGCCAGTATCTTTTTGGCATAAACGGAAATATTCAAACAGGTTCGTCTCCGGGTTGGAGAAATTACGAAGCATCACTTGTCAGAATCCGAGTAGACAGTGTGTATGTTCCTTAGCATAATGATAATTTAGTTTCATGTTTTTCATTGGTCTTTCTCTCTTCCTCTTTTTCTTGATGTATTGTTATCGTGTCTTCCCTGAATCTTTCCCTTCTTTTTCTTCTCTTTCTCTCTGTTCATCTTTATTTTTCTCTTACTTTACACACACTCTCTCTTCTTGTGCGCCTTCCAGAGCCGATTCCGGGCCACTTTCGATGACCTGTTTACAGGGCCTAACCCAAACATAAGTGACCCGGTAGCCCGATTGACCGGGTCTCGAAATCTATTTAACTGGGAATTTCGGCGTCGTCTGTAACCCCTGAAAGAAACACTGCTCAATCGCAATGAAATAATAAAAATCTCTCCTTCATCCTCCGGGTTATCAGATCTAAATCGAATCACCGGGTCAGAGAGTGTTAGAATCTTAATCCCGATGACACAGTCCACTTGACCATCATCCTCCGACAGCCGGTGACCCGTTTCAGCTCTGCCATGTTCATTCCATCTGTGCGAATTGTTAAAAACACTAGTTCATTAGTGTTGTAATTATTAGAACGTTATATTCGCAATAGGTGGAATATAAAGTGGCATGTTCAAAAGAGATACATTTTACGATATGAATAGAAAAGCCCCCCTTTTTTTGGCTGTTTGAAGAGAAGAATTCTGTTTATATTAGTTTGGCACAAAATTCGTTTCCATGCTATAATTTATGAAGATACTATTAATTGTGTTTTTTCACGTTTGAAATGTGGAACATGTAAGGAACATGCTAATTTTGCTTTTCAACATTTATACTTTTCATTTTGATACAGTTTGGATATGTAATATTGGCTCTTTCTGATAGAAAAAGCAGAAAAATTATCGTTCATTCATTTTCTTCTTATGTTCAATTTGCATTAGTGGTCTGGAAATGGAAGATATGGTCTACAGGATCTACAGTTTTTATACAATCAGTGATTCCTCCAGACCCCGGCTTCTGTGGGGGTTGTCAGAAACAAATCCTCGAGACTACACCCCAACTTTAAGATTTGCGGTCAAAAGTTGATAGACACATTGGAAAACTACTTAAATGCACCCAATTTTGACTTTACACCCCTATCTGAAAATCCTGGCGGAATTTCTGATTACAGTGTATTCCAAATGAGTACGTTCAATAAGTCCCACCGAATTTGCAACCGAACCACGCGCAACCAAAGCATGTGTGTTACACTTTTGAGATTATCCTAGATGTGTCTCAAAACTCTGCAGTTTCACTGGAAATCATGAGTATTTAATCTATCCACCAAGTTTGGTCTGCATTTTGAAAGTGACTTGATGAATTTTTCAAGCACTCTCTATATATTCGAATAACCTTGAAAAATAATAAAATTCAAAAGTAACTTCTATCTTGCTGTTACATTTGTTGGAACTGAACTTTATAATGTTAGGTTATTTTTTTATTACGTTTAATTTCCATATGTTTATCTGTACCCCCCTCTTCTTCTTCTTGTTCTCTCTCGCGTTTTTCTCTCTATCATTTCTCTGCCTCTGTCTAATAGACAATCAACGGTTTCAATTTTTCATTTTGTGTGTTTCAGTTTCACTCTCCATCAACTTAGATATATTGATTCGTCTGGCTTTTATTCTTTCATTTTATCGATACTAATACATGTTCATTTTGAAAAGAATGTGCTCATGATGTTTGCTGATTTTAGTATGGGAGAGACGAAAAAAGGAGAAAGTTTACCAGACACGTTTATGGGATAAAAAAAGTGCCATTTGGGTGACCTAGCTGCACGACGTTCGCTGTTGCAATTTTTTGTGCGAAGTGTACCATCAACGTAGGCTCTGGACCGAATCCTCCACTACCCAGTAGTCGTGGCTCACTAGTAGAGCATTGGTTTAGCATACGGGAGGTCCTGCAATCGATCCTAGCGGCTGACCATTTTGACTGAAGTTTTTCCAGGGGTTTTCCTCAGTCACATATGGCAAATATCGGGATTGCAACTTCAACATGAGCCCTGGACGACACCTTCCCGAATCCTTTCCCCTTTCCTATTCCTAGCCTGAGCCTTAGATGCCTAAAGGCCATAAATTAAAATACATTGTCAATTGAAGGTGCGTAATGTCAATTATAGGACATATAGATTAAATACAATTTAAATTTATCGTGGTAGAAGAAACTCACAAATAGAAGCAGAAATGTTATTTGAAAATATTATTATTTAAAAAAAATATTATTTGAAAAATAATTCAAATCAAAATCTTAAAAAAAAACAACATAAAAACATTTGTGCCAGGTTTGAACTCATTAATCCAATTTTCTTTTTAAAAATGGATTTAACAGGGTTCGAACTCTCGTCCCTAGGCACGAGAGGCTGACACGATAACCATCAGACCAACGAGATTTGTTTATTCTGATCATAATAACATAATATTTATTGTAAACTACCGATCTACGGGTCTCTGATCTCACAGTAAAACAAATGTGATATTTTCTATGTCAAAGCATTGCTTTTGTATACGTAAGATAGAAAAAAATGAGCGGAGCAAATCTTGTTTTAATTTAAAAAAAACTAAACACGTGTAACAGTTTGATCAACTAATTTCTTGACATCATCGGACACTCTGAATTACATAAGCAACAACAACATATAACGAGCCAGTTATCTGGCTCCTCATTGGATCGTGCAAACTAATCCCATGCCGTCTACCCAAAGTGAATTTTCAATTACCAACGTTCACTGATTCCCTTCCATCCTCTGTTCCAGTACATCTGTGCATACCCCATCATTAGGTTTCGTTCTAAACATTAAGTTTTGAGAATCTTTCATGGGCAATAATGATAGTGTCTAACAATTATATTTTAGGAATTATCTTTAGACAGTTACACCTTATCCTTAAGCGGAGATTTTATGAAGTCAAAATAGCTATAGATAATACATTGAAATGTATAATATGTTGTAACCCATTGGCTGGAACAAGCATGTGGCATCTATTTTGGTTTTGAAGCGTTTTCATGTGTGAAATTTTAGTACGGAGCAAAGACAAAATTTCCCTACATTTGAAAAAGAAATTCTGCTGACATATTAAAAAGGTAGTTGAAAACCAAAATGTCAAAGTCGTTTCCAAACACGAAGAAGTCAGGGAGACGTTATGGAATCTGCCCTTCCGGAAAATTCTCTTCTCATTGATTATGATCGTTTTACCTGATTATGATCTGTGTTCTGTCCGACAGAAAGATATTCGGCAAGGTGAACCGATGGTGGTTTCCAATTGCTTTCCATCGGATGCAGATTGATAAGTTCCTAAGAATAGTACCTACAGTTTAAGGTGGACTCCGAATCTCTTCTATCCCAGCGATAATCGAACCTGGGATCAGGGGTGTGCTGGAGGGTGCCGCATGGTATGCGCGAACCCTTTCTTAAATTGTTATATTTGTTTCGAGCCCTTTGATAAATAGTAATATTTGTTCCAAGACCTTTGTAAATTTATTTGGAGCAAGCCTCTGCCCAGGATCTTTTACTTACAAAGCAGCGATGCTTACCTAACACTAACTTACAGGAAACAACTATGTGTAAAGTAGAAAGTAAAATAATATTTTGAGACCCCAAATTTTTCCTGTATCTTACATTTTGCAGCTTGTGATGCGCCTGCATTTCGTATGAAATTTGCAAATTGGAAGTACTGATTCAAAGTATATTGTTACGTGTCTATGTCGGTGTACCCACGGAGGCTGGTTGCATGTATGTCTACCATGCTGTTTCACTATTTACATTTCGTGTATTACAAAAGTAGATTGAATGCAATTTTAATCTATCATAGTAATACTTGCTTTCCGCACTCAGGAGATGGATAATAGAGTCATGTCTGCTTTACTATCGCAGATTATGATAATATTTTCTTAACATTCTATCAGCGATCGAATACATCAAATAAATTTATAGACGCCCTGAACACACACACATTTACACAAACATAAACGCCAGCGATTTATTACTTGCTTCGGATTGCAAAATTAGTTTGCTACCAATACTTTTTTTCACGTAGCCAATCAAAATTCGTGTAGCCTATAAAAAAATTAGAAATCAAGTAGGATCTGGCGTGTTCATCCTATCTGTGCGAATTGTTATAAACCCTAGTTCATTTGTGTTGTAATTATTAGAAAGTTATATTCGGAAAAGGTTGTGCAACAGTTCCATGGTTTTAACACAGTCACACCGGGCAAATACCGGGATGGTGCCTTCAATATAAGCCCTGGCCGACACCTTACAGAATCCTTTATCTCTTCTCTAACCCGACCTAGCCTTATATGCCTAAAGGCCATAAATAAAATTCAATTCAAAAGCAGGGCTAGGTCAGTGTTGGTGACCCGGCCTACCCCGGACACAGGTGATCCGGTATAACTTAATAGCTCCAGTTTCGTATTTCTCGTGCTCCGGGGGTAACATCTCTGGTCCCGATCACCCCTCAAACGCAAGGAAATAATCAAATATTCTATTTTGTCCTTCATATGAACTATGAAGAGACCTAAATCGGGTTACCAGGTCCCAAGCAAAGACCCGGTCCAAAACCTGACGTACTGTGTTATAAGCACAATCGTTTTAGTGTTGATTGGTGAGCCAAAATATGACGCCAAACAACTCTATGAACACTTAGGGCCGATTGCAAAGACGGAGTTTAGACTTAGTCTAAGATAATCTTAGGATGAGACATTAATTAATTGAATTTGAACTTCATATATAGCATTTAGGCACCTACGGCTGAGGCCGGGATAGAGGAGAAGAAAGGATTCTGAAAGGTGCCAAATGTTGAAAGTGCAGTCCCGGTATTTTTCTGGTGTGACCGAGGAAAAAAAACTAGAAAGAAAACAGTCAGGATAGTCTGCCGCTGGGATTGAAACCACGATCTCCCGAATACTAAGTCAAAACTTTATCACTGAACTACAGCGGCTGGGTAAAATAAGAACGAAGTTCGAATAGCGGTCGGCATACGTGAAAGTGCTGTTAACATTCTCTTCCACCTGTTATTTGGTACACATAACATTCATTTTATCTTTATCTTATCGAAATCTCTGTGTTGTTCATTTGCACGGTGGAGATAATGATAATAAAAAACATCTTTTTAGTAAACAATTCGTACTAGAAAGTAATAATAATAATAATAATTTTGTTCATGCATGATTAAGAAGAAACTCGTGAGAAGCGCAAATTGAAGTGACTGAATATGAGAGCGCGCCCCATGCGATTTATTTATATACATCATAGCAATTCTTAAATAATAAATATGAACATATAAAAATATATTTTGAGAGAGCAGAAGTGTTGTCCCGGGCGGGACTCTTCACTCAAGAAGGGAAGTCTTGACTAGCCCACGAAGGCGACCTGGCAAATGCTCTTTCGAACTTCTATTTACAGTACATGTGTAACGTAAAATGCCCGAGCATGTGTTTTTTTTTCTGGTTATGTTCTACCACTTTAAAACATCTGAAAAAGTTCATGGTTATAGAATCACTAAAAATACATAGCATATATTTTTTCGAGCCAACTGTTAACTTAATTTTTTAAAATTCAATTTTCAAATTTTCTACTCTCTCTAAAAATTTAAATTTGGAGCCAACATAAATGAAACAATTACCATCTTCTAGAGCTTTAAAAAATCTTCAATTTTAAAAAAGAAAGTCATTGTAGATGCAAATCCGACCGAGATATCGCTAAACTACCAAAAAAAATTACTTTAATTTATTTTGAGCTGAAATTTGGTCGAGAGTCATCATTTTCGATGCTGAATACGGTAGATTTATTTTTATCACGATTCCTTCCAAGGCACTTTTCACAACTGACTTGATCCTGGCGGAGGGGGAGTGCATCTGCTGGTCAAATCCTCTTTAGAGATGTTTTTTACTTTAAAAGGAAATACGATTAAATTGTCTGTGTTCCTTTCCAGATCAAATGTTTTTTTATCGAAAAAGGGGGCTGAGCAGTAGATGCCTAAAGACCGTAAATAATATTTTAAACTCAAATGTAACCGAAGGTAAATCGCTGTGAGTAGCGAGTTTAGTTGCAGACTTAACAACACATTTGTTATGGTCTGTGTAGCTAAGTGTCAGCGTGTGAGATCCACATTCTCAAGGCTCTGGGTTCGATTCCCAGTCTGGATTTCAAAATATTTTCTTCAAGGAATTAAGCGCTGTAAATGATGTCCGCGATTGCTACTGAAAGAGATTTATCCCGTAAAGGGAGAAAAACACAAGACAGAGAGAGAGAGAGAGAGAGAAAGAGAAAAAAAGGGGGGCAGGGGAGAGAGACGCAGGCAGTGTATTCATAATCGTTATTTTTTCCCATGTCTTGTGCCATTTTGCTTTCCCTCTTTCCTTGTTTTCGCCTATCATTTTTACTCTTTCCCCATCTTCTTACATGCTTTCTCTCTCTCTCTCTCTCTCTCTCTCTGTGTGTGTGTTTGAACTAGACAAGAATGGTATTTCTGCCTATGTATCTCGTGGTTTTCTAAATGATGCTGAACGGATCAAATCTTTCTTCCTCCAAATGGAGGAATATCCTGGTATACAATGTTTACGCTCATATTTGTACTGGCATGTTGGTTGTCTAACTATTAGGCGTACAGTGCAACAAATCTCCTGGAGGAAAAAGCTACTATTTCTTATAATTGCAACCTCCATTTACTTTTGTAAATTACTTTGTACTTTGTACTTTGTAATTGCAACCTCCATTTACTTTTGTTAACATACTGTATATAAATGAAGCCTTAGTGCGCTGTATATAGTAACCAAGGTCAAGTTATTTGTGCGTTGATACTAGTCCTTTTGCATTCACCAAAGTACTCCAACCATGAGAAAAATAAAAGTTATAACATCATAGAAGCAATTTACACACTTTAATCATCAATAGCTTTCAGTATACGCTTTATACGGCCTCGTAACATAGAAAGTTTGTATTACTAAAATATGGCATCACGTTCGGGGTTAGCGTAACGTTGTGTCTTCGAAACATAAAAGGAATAGTGAAATATTCATGTGTATGAGGATTCATCCTGGCCGATCGGTTAGAGCGACGAACTACTAACACGAACGGAGAAAATTTCGGCTTCGAATTCCACTGTAGACCGGTAGAGAATTTACAAACAAAATATATAACGCGAGAAAAATGGATGAAGACAGCAACTGAGGTGAGTAGTTCTCCATTATGAAGTAGAATGCTCTCATTTGGTCAAATTAAAAAGTCGTTTTGAGTCGTTGAGTAGGTGGGCAAATACAATGTTACAATATCCTTTCCAATCTCACTTCTTGACGTTCATTCTAAACGTCGAAGTAACTGTTGAAAAATCGGACATTTACGTACATCGTTAAAATTACGTAGCGGGACGAAAGTTAAATCCACCATTTCTCAACGTTTGTGTGCTACTGGCATTGCTATATATATATAGCCTCCAGCGTAGCCTAGTCGGTAGCGCGCTCGACTTCAGTGCGGGTGGTCTCGGGTTCGATTCCCGATGGGAGCCAAAATTTCAGTATTGACCCAGCATCGTGAGGGGACCTGCAGCTTCGGCTCTCCTCTACCAACACGTCTGGTCAGCGTGGGAGCAGTGGACCAACTACTCCCTCCGGAATAGGCCTCATTCAGTAGTGGATTGTATATATACTGTACACACTAATTCCACTATTACATAGCTGGTAATAACGGACTAGCTTAGCAAACTAAACTGTCACGGAAATAATACACTAACTTAACCAAAAACGAGAAATGGATGCTTATACGTAATTTCTCACTGATGACGTAAATAGATAATGAAGACAAAGGGATGATCTCACTCCGAGGTAACTTGTAGGGAGCCACCACTGCTAAGGGTCGATACAACAAAGAATGCGGACACAACAGGAAGACATTTCTGATAAACCGAAGTTTTGTATAAAAAGCGACAAAATGACACCACAATGACATCTGATCGATCTTTACCATCAATAGGCTACTGTCAACAGATCTACAAGTTCTCGCTGCCGCTTACTTGGTCTTACCCAGGGCCACAGGGCCGAGCCAGGTCTCTGGTCACATCAGCTATTAGAGCCATTCATTTAGGGAATGTTTGGGCGTCACTTTAGCCAACACGCTAGCTGGCCTTCATTGAATCTGCAACTCACCGTCTCGACTTCAGTTTGGAAGATCCTAGGTTCCGTATGAGCAGCTCATCGTCATCTGTAGTCCCACCTCGGGTGAGATCTTTGTCTGCTATGAAAGGTGTTATTATTGAGATGGTGAAATCTGGTTGTCCGTCTGCTCTTTATTAAGGCCCTTTTGTATATTTGGGGTCAATAAATCTCCCACTTTGTTTTGGAATGGCATAATGTCATTTCTTCATCCTAGTTCTCCTCTGATCCCGATTCTATGCCTAACATCTGTTCGATAATACGCCCCGAGAATACACTACCGGCACTCGCCTCATTCAGGTAACGGCTTTTCTCAGTCACGTCAGTCGAATGCTTGGATGGTACCCGGACTTTCAAGATAGGAGATCTTGAAGTCATCAATAGATAGATAAAATTTGAATAATAGTTCAAAGCTCAACTTACCAAAGGATATTCCATTGAGTCCTAGCAGTAGATTTATTGTAAGAATTAGAACCCAATTGCCTATTAGCGCTACATGGAAAACAAGGAACATGAATACCATCAAGATTATGATCTGAATTAGAACAAGTAGCATGAAAACACCAACATGAGCGAACAAGATCTCCGTATTAGTCACACCTGTAAAACAAGAATTTATAAGATAACATAGAAATCAAAAGGAAAGGTTATACTCGGATATTAGTTATAAACAATTATAAGTTTTCGTAAGAAGTTCAAAGCGAATACTTGCAAAGAACTGTGTCTAAAACGCATGCATAAAAAACATTGCCTAGAAAATATCAATTATTTACTTCTACTACGTGTAGTATCTTTTCAATTACAGATTCCTTGCATACGACGAGTTTGAGTGGCACGAGACTGCTTATAGTGAGACTGTAAAATAGATCTAAAATACAAAAACAGTTGTAACTAAGATTTCCACGTTAAGCGCAACTCAGGACATTTGACACAAAGAAAAGCACTTTAACTATAAGAAATATTAATCGTGCGATTTTGACATAGTTGTCACATGTCGCATGTATTCACGTTGATAAAGCGTAATTTATATCTCATATGTGTCTTATCGCAAATGCACACATGCCAACATGTACTTAGTCTAACTTTAAAATGGGGAAAGTGGTTTTCTTTTTGGTATTTTTGTTACTCTGTGAATTAAAATTGGTTCTCTTAAAGCAATTGACAAAGCAATGTGATTACAATGTTCCACTTTCGTGGTAAATGCAAGTCGCATTACATAATATTTTGTTCCAAATCAAAACATGCATAGGACTTCAACATGAGCTTATAATTCAGTGTTTATTAATGACAAAAGATACGGTAGTATTCAAGGCAACAGACGTTGAATTTTCGTTTTGTTTTCTCAATCGCAGTATTACGCCGAAGCTCAAGAACAAGGTATTACTAGCAGTCCAAAAAATTCAAATAACTGAGTTACAAGAATCGATAACAAGATTAGTTTCAAAGTAGCTCAATAGGTTATTTTGGTATATAGGCTTTTAAATGACGAACATTAAAACTTTTCCTAGGGCTTTTTTGGAGCAAAATGCTAAAGACATTTCAGATTTGTGAAAGAACTTCATGTTATCTTATCAAAAATGTTAACGTAACTATTATGATGTCCTGAAGAAGGATAGTAAGTGATTACTGGCTTTGTATAGAGCTTTTGTTTCGTGAATGCAAGATTCATGAGGGTTGCCTTTTCCTCTTGTATTTTCGTTGCAAGGAGACAAACCATGGTCAAGAACGCGTGCTTCCCGCGCCGATTACTTTCGCCAACACAACAAGTCAATCGAACGCAAAGATGGAGTTAAAAGCAACTAAATCTGTCTGTCAGGTTATATAATAGCTGCTGCCAATTATTTCTTTTGTACCTTTCCAAACACTTTTCCCCTCACGATTAGGTTTTCCAAGAATTTAGAATTGTCCAGTGTGATGATAACTGAAGTTCAAACCATCAGCGGGAACGTAAAAGAATGAGAGAGACCAGTGTCGTTCTCCTGGTCGTCTGAAATTACTTTTCCATTGTATATTGTAATTCCCCTCTTATCTAATTTTTCTTGACAGTATTCAAAAACCGAATCATCTTCAGGAAATCTTCTTTTGCGGCTCCATTGGTTTAAGGTGCTCCACGTTCTGTCTTTCGTTGTCTATTAGCATCCCGGTTGATCTGTATACAGTCCTCACACGTCCACGTGTTTCCGTGTAACATCCACCGGGTCACGCTTACGCAGGGAGCAGCAATAGTCATCACCGGCGTGCCTCGAAGATGGCGCACGACACAGTTAACTTTCAGAAATTGTGTTCTTCATTATTTTAATTGTTATTAACATTCTTATAACCTTAAGCAAAGGAACATAAAGACTTGATCGTTATCAAAGGCATTTTACAAATTAATTATTTACAGTATATGAGTAATTAAGTGTTAAATCCCAACGTATTTGTGGTTTAGACACGATTTGATTTTACTTGCTTTTATAGGTTTTTTTAACATAGGGTTACTTCAGCACCCGTATTCGCGAGGCAATGCACATTTCTAACCCGTATATGCCCAGAACTATTTTTTGTTGATATTTTGAGTGAACATTTCAAAAAGGGTGTACATAAAAGAAATATTCTTCATTTGCTCGAGAACTGTTATTTTCCCGGATCTTCGGGGTGGGTCGTTAACGACTTAGCGGGCATACAGTTTTTAAGTAATTTATTTGTAAAAAGGTTCGGGTTTTAGAACATTTATCAACAAAGAATACAATAAAATTCTCGATGTAATTATAAAGTGCTGTATGTATACATATTGCATTCAAATAGTTGCTTTTCAAATTTAGGTTAGGACTTTTCAACATAACATTGCATGGAACTCAGAGAAACATTTGTGGTGAAATGCTACACCAAAGAATACAATAACACTTTCTCTATGTAATTATAAAATGCTGTATATATATACATATGTTGCATTAAAATAATTGTTTGTCAAGTTTAGGTTAGGTCATTTCAACGTAACTATTCATGAAACTCAGATAAGCATTTGTCGTGCAGTGCTACACCACATTTTCTACAAACTTTTGTTGTTTTAGTTCCTGCAAATAGCACAACGACGCCTCCGTTGCCTCAAAATAATCATATGTTCTGCAGCGTGACGGCATGCTACTGGCGATATATGACTTAAAGGATTTCTTGGTGCACTTGGTCCAGGTACACTTGGAGCAGTTCCTTACTTTTGCAGTAGATCCTTTACTACGTCTCTTCGGAATGTTAAACTTTCACTGATTAGGCCTTTTGTTCTTGCCAAAAGCCAAGAATTATTCATCACAACATCGAACATCCAAAACGCAATGCCCGGCGTCGGGAAGTGGCGCCCCCATCGCCCAGTCAGTTTTGCTGGCTGCAATCAGCCCTGGCAGCTGCTAACATCGTTGCTGCCAATGGGAAGTCCAACAGCAGGCCCACAGTGCATCTCTGTTGAGAATTTTTACTTCCCACATGCGTAGGGGATTGGCGACCTCATCGCAGGTCTACGGACCGCAACGTGAAAACACCATCACATAGCCCGAGCAGCAGACCATCGCTGCTCGTATACGGCGTAGGGAATTGGCGACCCCACCATCCGGCCGGCTTCTGCTGGTTGCAATCAGCCAACAACGGCGTAGGGAATTGGCAACCCCATCGTCCAGCTGGCTTCTGCTGGCTGCAATCAGCCATCGCAGCTAAACACCTACGCTGCTTGAAAGGAGGACCAGCACAGAGGACTTACATTCACATTCATCTCATTTTCACCCACAGATGATCATCATTTCATCTCCTCTTGTGCTGAGTTGCGCCTCCGCGCAATGACCACGAATGTGACAGAATGTACTTGCATTGACGATGGCCCCTGGGCCCAGGGGAAAGGGGGCGGAACCATTGGATAGCGCCTAGTTCTTAACAGCAGATTCTTGGATGGTCTAGCTAGTTGAGACTGGGAAGTGCGCCATAGGGGAGCTCTTCGGACCTTTGGTCTCGCCAACACTGGGGGGAGTGGGTGTCCTAAGTATCCATCAGTCGGGAGTGCAAGTGATTTCGACGCCAAGTCATTGGACTTCGCCTCGATTTCCAGCTTGCTGACAAGGGTGATGAGGGTAGTACCCGGCAGCCTCGTTGGCTTCTCAGAACGAAGACGGAGAAGTGTGGACATTTACGGCTAATATTCATCATGGCTCCACCACATCCTAACAAGTCGCCTTCGTGCACAGAAAAGGAGAAGATAAAGACAAAGAGACAGAATGAAGAGAAAGTCACTGAAGATAATAGAAAGAAGGCGCATATAGTTACCGAAACAACCAGTGACAGAGCAGAAAAAATCGAAGTAGAGGAACAGACAAGTATCGTACCGACTATCACACGATATCTTGTTATTAAAGTAAAGAATGAAGCAGAGAATCCAGGTGGTTTGAAGGGGTTATCCCCTTTCATTATACAAAAACAACTGAATTATGTCGCCGGCGAACTTGCACATGTTAAAAAGCTTCGCAATGGCACCTTGCTCGTGGAGACGTCAACTAACAAGCAGTCAACTAGTCTCTTGAGAATGAAGACCCTAGGCCAATTCGAGGTTCAAGTTGAACCGCATCGTCAACTAAATTATAGTCAGGGTGTAATATCTTGTTGGGACTTGCAAGATGTCCCTGAAGAAGAGATTAAGGATGAACTTGTCAGCCAAGGTGTAGTCAATGTTCGACGAAGTAAAACAAGAAAGAGTGGAGAACTGCAACCCACGAGTTCGTTAATTTTGACGTTTACCATGCCACAGCTCCCCAAGGACGTGAAGGCAGCATTCTATTGCCTACCTGTCCGTCCGTATATACCGAGTCCGCTCCGCTGTTTTAAATGTCAGCACTATGGACACACCAGCACGTCGTGTAAGGCGACCTCTGCTGTATGTGCAATATGCGGTACCAGTAGCCATGGTGCAGATCCTTGCACATCACTGAAACCTCAGTGTGTTAACTGCAAGGGTGATCACACGGCCTGGTCGCGTGACTGTCCGGTATTTAAAGAAGAAAAACGCATTAGAGAGCTGAAGGTGATTGAGAAAATATCTGCTGGCGATGCAAAACGTCGAGTAAAAGAGTCTTAGCGCACCCTTCACTCTGGTGCGTTTTCACATGTAGCCAGACTAGCAGTTAAAACTGTCTCGGTTGGTACCAACACAAACAGAGTCTGATGTGCATGAAGACCTTCCGAAGCCGCCCAAAGAATCGGAGACTGCTCGCAATATGCCGACGCAGAGTCAGGGACAACACACGCCTGTGCAGAGCTCTAGAGCTCCACGGGTTAAGACTACTTTTAGTCCGTATAAAGTCCCGAAATTAGTTCGAACTTCGCCTCTCGCTACAAGCATTAAGACTCTGACGAACGTTCTGTCTGCTCAATTAGCTCAGGAAGAGTCTGCACATACTATTGCTGAACCAAGTTCATCTTTGGCTTCAGACATGATTCAGGACCACCTGATGAATATGGATTTTAATCTCGTGGGAAGGAAAGGGAAACCTAGGTATAAACCTAAACTTAAACGGTAATCTTTTACTTGTTTTTGGAGAGTTTTATGATTTCCGTTTATTTTATATGATTATGCTCCTTAGCGGTTAAGTTTTATAGTGTAGTTTTGTTTTATCTCGTGAAGGCCAATTTACAGGCTTCCATAAAGTTTTATAGTGTAGTTTTGTTTTATATTTTGTAAAGGCCCATTTACAGGCTTCCTTGTTATACTGGCCCTTTACACCAGTGGGCTGATTGTGAAGACCTTTTACATCTTCATCTTTTATATTATTTTATTATTTTAATTAACAGCTAAATTTTGACATGACCAAGATAAGGGGCTTCCCCCGTATCGGGACGGGCGTAAGCCATAGTACTGTTACCGCCCATAAAATTCATTTTATCTTATCTTACCAAAACGCAATGGGTATGTACCACTTTTTGCTTCTGATGTCAATACGGTAAACTGCTATATTTTGGTCCATTCTATCCACCCCGCCCCATTTATTTACTGTACATTTTGATGACGTTTGACTGGGCAATGGTTACTTTTCTCTTCTCTGAAGAGGAATATCTCCATTTAGCTGATAACGTTATCTTGCAAACGTTGATAAGTTTCTTTGACGACAGTTGAATGTTGTGACTGTTCTATCAAATAGATTTGACGTTTATCCTTTACAAACTGCCAAATGTTATTCTTCTTCGGAGAAGAGAAAAGTAGTAATTTCCAAACAATATTGTAAAAATGTACTGTAAATATCTAAACGGTGTGGATAGAATAGACAAAAATGTAGCGGTTTATCGTATTGGAATCAGAGCGATATGTATATACGATAAAAAAAATTCTGTGTAAAAACATGTATTCTTTTGTTGCTAAATGATGTAAAAGTCAAATCTGTGTACAAATAATTGACCTCAATACAGTAGGCCCACTGGGTCGATAACGACCCACCTAAAATTTTAGATATTCTAAAATCCATACTACACAAAGTAATACAATATGGCTCATGACATATATATAGCGCTATCTTATCTTTCTAATAACACTATACAAAGTTTCGGAAACAAAAGCGCGTAAAGTATGTGATGTCTTTTGTGGAGGAAAGTGGGTGAGTAAAACTAGCTATTACAGGTTCATATGGGTATTAAACTTTTATTTTACTTTTGGGCTTTTTCTACATATATATTGGTTTTACAGTTATATTTTTGACACTTAAATGTTCAGTGTTTTTTTTAAATGTTTTTAAAACTGATGTCAAATACTTTGTGATTGCTATTTACACAGTTTTCGGAGCTCCTTTTTTGGGCTCATGGTCTTTTGGCGTTTATTTTACTTTTAGATTTGGCGCGATTTTTTTTTGGGTGGTTTTGTTGACTTTGTTTATTGAGTTGGTTGGGTTTTGATTTTGTTTTGTTTGATGCACTTTTACCTTTTGATCGGGGTTTCAGACGCCTTGGCCTCTTTTTAATTTTTTGCTGGATCCCCGTCGGTAATCATGGTAGTCCCTTTTTTCGTTTATTTCCAATATTTGCGATCGTTTTCTTGAGATCGTTGCCATTCGATTTGTCCTTATTTTGGTCGCTCGTAGGAGATACTTCGTTGACCGGTGTAGTCTTTAGATTTTCTCTTTGTGTAGGCTCTCCATATTTTTTTTTTAAAGAATAGCGGGATCCGCTTTAATGGATCATCGGGTAAAACCTCCAACTTTTGGATAACATCCAAAACCCTTAATAATGTAAGATGGTTCATGGTTGCAAAAACCTTTTGGGTGGCAACTGGCAACAATGATAGTATACAGTTGCATATTTTGTTTTTCGGAACTCCTACTATTTACCTCTCTGATGAGTGATAATTCTTTTTTAGACTTGTATTAAATTTTTATTGTAAGGCGTAGACTTTAACTGGGCAAGTCTCGTGCTTATTACATGCTTAGAGTGGTAATATTGTAGGAAATGACGACGAAAATCTTCATAGTTGCCAAATTTACTTAAATTGGACTTGTAACAAGAGTATGCCTGTCCTTTTAACACAAAAGTAAGTATCCGTATTCATTTGCTGAGGGGAGTTGAAACTAACGAAGCTTTACCCTTAAACTGACAAAGGAAAGTTCTCGTTAACATATTGTCCTTGGATGCCGCATAAGTTGTGAATGGACGGAGTTTTGTTAAACGTACGAGAAAACGTTTGTTTAAACAATCCTTTCGTTTTATTTATTATTCTGACAGCGACAACGGTGCTTTTTTTACGAGCGCTTTCGCCAGAGGAAGAACTGTGGTTATTATGTTTTGAATATTTACTTTTATTTGTTTGATTTTTGTTGTTACTTTTGATTGAAGAATACGTTTTTAACGTCCATTTTTGGCACTGGCATGGTTGATCGTACCTACGGCGTTGCCTCCTAATTTCTTTCGATCATTTATCCTCCCTAACTGACATCCCTTTTTCCGATTTGTTAGTTTCAGGCTTTTTTATCGGAGATATTACCGGCTATTTCTCGGCTAGTAGGTTGACATGGTTCTTTTCCCGACTTTTTACTAGCTTTTGGATGTCTACCTTGACTTTTTCAATTCTGGATTCCATTTGAGCTTGAATTTGGGCTTTTATTGCTTTAATTTTTTTTAACCACTCCTTTAAGCTTCTTTTCGGTTAGCTTTTCCTTGGCTCCCATTTTCCCAAGCTTTTCTTTAATCATTGTGTTTAGCTTGGTTTGAGTTTTTTCTTCCCTTATTTGGACTGCCAGTTGTTCCTTTTGCAACTTTTGGACCCAGTCTTTAAGTTCGTCCTGTTTCTGATGCAATTAGTTCACTTCATCTTTCACCTGCGGTATAACGATTTTCACTACCGTTTTTAATTCTTTTGCCATATCACCGATTTAGTTTTCTATCCGACTAGTATTTTCTTTAATTTCTCATTCGTTTTCTGAATATTTTGATACATCTTTTTCTATAGTGTCATTTTCATTTTTCGTATATTCTGGGATTTTTTTATCAGTTTTCTTGAGTGTTTTTACATACTCTGGGGCATTTTTATTTTACTTAAGATTTCACACATACTCTGGGATATTTTCTATCTGCTTTATCAGCATACTTATTGCTTTTCAGAGATTTTCGTTCAACGTTTTACTTGCTTTTCGATTTTCGTTTTTTACTCTTTTTCCTTTCCCCACATTTAGGCGGATCTGCATATTAACACATCTATGCATCTTCAGTGACTTTACAGCTTTCTACCTTGATATGCGGGGATTTCTTTCCAACAAATATGGCATACTTTCTTTTTTACTTTCAGTTTGTTAACTCCGAAATCATCAACTTAACTTTTTTCATATGCCCAGTGTTTCTAGGTTCTTGTTCCTTTTTTTCTTCCTCGATCGTCCCAAGTCTATGGAACTACCGCGTCCCCTGGGGCGTAGGGGCGTCCCCATCTTGTCTCTGTACGGGTGCCATATATGACGGTTCTTTCATCCCTGCTTCGAGCGCCAGCAGCAGTTAAAGCACTTTTTGAACGGTAATAGTTTTGGAACTACTACGAAAGTTTGCTGGCAGGAGATTTACTTTAAGAATTTTAGAAACGTGGTTTGACAGCTCCCTCTGGCGGCGAGAAGGTGCTCGGCGATTCCCTATTGACAACAACAGACGATGACTATTAAATGCCATAAGCGCCGGCGACAGTTTGGGTGATGATTTTAAGTCACTGAATTTTTTTGTTTGAAGCTATGGACGTTTGTTTTTTGGTTTTACTATGGTTTTTGGTTGCCAATTTAAGGTGTTTGCTAGACGTCTGGTTGGCCACCACAACGTATGTGGTTTTGTTAAGAGAAAAAATATTTTTTTCGTTGATTTCTTGCAAGAACAAGAGATTTCCGCACCAACGGACAATTTCTCGCCAAGAGGTGACTGTTCTTTTAATTAGCCCAGAGGCTGGGGCCTCGAAAAATCAAGGGGCAACCTCTTGCGTTTACCAAGAGTGCGTTACTGTTTTGAATTAAACAAGAGAATATACCCCTTTTTGCACTCAACAAGATATTTTTACTTTTGTATTTTCAAGAGGCGGGGTATATTCGTGATACCAAAGGACTGCCTCTTGCATTTGCCAACAGACAAGCAATGCCTTGAATGGGAGAAGGTGGAACATTAATTAAAATAAACCAACCGGTTAGTTGTTGGTGTACTTATATTTGTGCTTTGTTACGGTGATCGTTCTACAGAACAGAATCTGCTTCTCCAGGTTATGCTATTACAATAAACTGTAGCAAACACTGGAATTCAACACTTAATTACTTATATACTGTAAATAATTAATTAGTAAAATATCTTTATAACGATTAAGTCTTTAAGTCCCTTTACTTGAGGTTAAAAGAATGTTAATAATAATGAAAACAATAAAGGATACAATTTTTTAAAGTTCGCAGTGTTGCATGCTATTTTTGAGGCACGTCGGTGACGACTGTCGCTGCTTCATACATAAGCGTGACCCGGTGGTTCTTACAGTGGCTTTCATAAATCTGCATTTTAAAAGACAAATTCCTGGCCTTTACAGCATCTGAAGATACCAACAACGATGTTTTAGCGGAAGCTTGCTAGCATCATTATCAGGCGATTCGGGTTGAAACTTCGGAATGGGGCATTCTGACTAAGAATTTTTACCTGATCTCCGTCTATCACACACAGCGAATGTCGAAAAGGCAGTTTGAAATAAGACCAAGGTATGGTCGATGTATGAGTTGTAAGCGTAAACAGGAGGTCTGACAAGTAAAGGACCATATTGTTGTCGCGCAAATCCGATGCAAACATACGGCATCTGATTGAGCATGAAAAGAAATGGAGTTCACTAAAATTTAAGCTGCTAAGGACCATAGGGAGCGGAGCTAGGGAAGAACAAACATTAAATGGCGACAAATTTAGAGAAAGGCAGGAATGACGGTGAAACTGAATATCTTGCAAGGAGAGAAAGCCAACCAAAAGGAATATACCAACCATAAGAAGGACATCAAGGACTAGGAAAGACCATAAACAGGGTTGTCATCTGGAACGCAGTGTAACCAGCTATGAAGAAAGTTGAGATATCGGATATAGTACAAGATAGCAATTCAGGCACAAGAAAAAGGAAATAGTAACACAATACAATAGGTAAGACTGTGGACACACGTGAAAATGGTGAACGACAGTCATTCGTGAATGTCGGACGCGCGTGAAAACTTACGCGCGAGAAAACTTAGAGAACACTATTCACCCGTTGTAGTTTAGCTGCAGTTGACGTAAAGGTCACGAAGAAATGCGTGGGCAACACACAAACATTTCTCGCGGTGAGCACAGCGGATGAAAGCAAGCTGGTCACACGCGTCCCTGCAGCATTCCTCTGTAAGCCCTGTTTCGAAGAAATATTCGGAAGGTGTTTGGAATTGCTCGGGATGTTCACTGGAGTAGCCACATTTGATGAACGAAAAGCGGATCATCTTTTGGAATCGCCTTGCGGAAAACTGGTAATTAACAAAGAACTGAAGGCGGAGGAAGGTCTCGCGTTGCCACACTTTAATGCTGGATGAGGAAAACCAATGTATCGATAATGAACTTCACCATGTTTTTGAATGGACGAAAGAAGGACACATCAGCAGGTTGTACAAGACCTGTACATTCGCAGGAATCTGCTTCTTATAGAACTCAACACCAGCAGGAACTGCCCTGTTGTAAAGAACATCATCCTTGTTTGCAGCCCAGGAGTCGACCAAAAGCAAAACACGATCTTTGCCCTGTAGATCGGGCCACAAAACTTAAATATACTTGTATATGCTTTCACATTAGGGAATTCAGCGGCCATGCTAGCTGCAAAGTGACTACTGGGCTCCGCAACAAGAACATACATGTGTGGAAGTAGTGTGCCATCCATTCCCATCACCGGCATAATCATAAATGAATGCCACGTTGCAGAGATTGAACCCATATCACCAGAGATTGGGTTGCTGCTGCGCATGGCAAGAGTACTGCCGGAATGGAATTCTTTATCAAGTCTGGACTGATCTGTATGAAGGACCTACTCTGGGTTAACTCGTGATCTGCAATGAAAGACTTGATCTCATGAACAAAGTCTACGGTGGTTATTTGAAAAGCAGCGTCATCAACGCCGACTTGCGTACTAACTTTATGTGTAAGCTTGAGCGAAACTATTTTGTTTTCGTTTGAAGCGCGTGATTCATGATCTCGACTCTGCGAATGATAAGGTGTTATGTGGGTCAACTTCTTTCTTAATATTCATGTCCAGATGCGTATTCTGCAGTCGTGAATAATTGCATTGCATTGTCTCATTGCGATGAAATGTTCACGTAGAGCATTATTAAGGCGCTTTTGCAAGGAATACCGGCGTTTGCAAGGCGTTGTAAGTGTCTTCAAACTTTTTCAAGACTGTCTTATTTTTTATTTTGCGTTTCTGTGCCATAAAGGAAGTGATTTTCAGACGCGGTAACACGTTATTCGTTAATCCAGGAGTGCACAGCTGGGAAGCCTCCAGCCCTCTGGGTTGCTTGGTCCACATCTTGTATGCATCGACCAAGTATTTGTCCGGAAATTTTGTGAAAGGTTTCTTTGGTGATGATGGAGCATAAGGAGACGAACTACTGCTTTCGTGGCGCTCAACGACTGGTGGACTTCGTTCTGGCAGTAACGTCTTTCTTCCTACTAACGCTGTATCAACACCGAAATCACTTTCAATGCCCTCATCATCTGTGTCATCGTTGTCTTTCATTAGTGTGTTAAACTCTTCCGCAACAACTTCTTCGTTACATAGCTGTATTTTAATCTGTTCTCCAACGAGACGTTCCTCCCGCGTTGGAGTTTCCTGCGAGATACCAAACACATCCGCTAACAACCTAACAACCGCAGAGGTTAAAATTAATAATGTCCTATCATCCTCTGCACTAATAGCAAATGGTATTCCTCAAGGGTCCTCCTTGGATGCGCTATTGTTCAATGTGTTAATTACTAATTTATGTATGAGTAAATTTTTTACCACTGCACTGTTAGACGTAGGTGATTTCTAATTTATCGGCCGAATAACGAATACCAAAGCTATGAAATAGGCACAAAAGATATCAAACAAGCAAAAAATTGGTGTGTGGATAATCAAATGTGTGTTAACATCTTTAAAAGCAATTTTGTTGCTTATACCAACAAAACCAATTATTATATAAGTCAATACTTTATATCAAATAATGAGATACTACGAACTTCAACAATAAGAGGTCTTGAAGTACATTTTGATGATAATCTAAGATTCACCGAACATGCCTCCCGCATAACCACGGAAGCTAAAATATGATAGGTTTCTTGTTTAGTCAGTGTGGCGAAATAACTCTTTTGTTTTATTATAATCAAACCTAAATTAGAATACGTCATTATTATTTGAAACAACTCAACTTAAACAATGAACGACCAAATAGAAGCCGTTCAATGACATTTTATAAGAATAGAATTATAGAATGCTTCAGGTCAGAGTTAATGTATTATTCTTTACATATGAACATTGGTGTTATTATTTTAATCTTGAATCCTTGTACGAAAGAAGGAAAGCACTTGATAAAGAATTTCTAGAGAATCTTTTTGCAAATAAAATACAATGTAGTTACTGTACATGACACTATTATACATGTTGTTTCTCAAAACCTAAATGATAGCCAACCCGAGTCACTTAGAATTAAGTTACTTTCAGTGTGTAATTTTGAGACTGTGCGTGAAAATCATAGAGTGGGATTTTCCGAATATATATTTCTTTAATTGTTATCACATGTGTTAGCGTTTGACAAAATATATATTTTTTTGTAGTACGTAGTAAATCATAAAAATATTAAAGAGGGTCGCATTTTGAATCAAAAACTGGAAATCTAACAGGATGTTTACTTTAGATTTGGTGTAGTTTTACCAAGCGAACCGCTAGTTGAAATTTAAGGAAAGGTGTAATTTAAATTATACAGTATAACATACTGTAATCCCACACAGAGAAACAAAAATGAACTTTGAAATCTACAGAAATAAAGAAAGTAATTATTTCTTTGCATAATGAATCGAGTACAATACTAAAATTATAAGTATTATTGCAAATCGGTGTACTAATTCCATAGAACACTAAAATTATACACGAAAAACAATAGGAAATGCCTTTTCCTGTCAGTTCTTAAAAATGCAGAACGATATTCATTCTTCATAATTTCTGATAATATGTTTTCATTTACGTCTATTATTTAAAAGATGTTAGTAGCAAAATACACAAAATGTGTTGCACCCGAAATAATAGTAAACGTCATCTCTTTCTCTCTGTCTGTCTCTCTCTCTCTCTTGCTTCGTTAGGGGCGCTGTCCCCAGACACCTGTGGGAACTGCGCTCCCAACTTGGTAGTTTCAGGAGGGCTGCGCCCCCTTTATCGTAACCGAGCTCTCCGGGGCAATGTTCCTCTTGCTGCCGATGTGCCTCCAATCCCCGAGGTTGCGCCCCCATAGTCGAGGTTTGCCCCATTTATTCTAACCTACTCTTGGTCATACACCTTCATACAAAATTTCGTTTCACTAGCTTCAATATTTTGGAAATTGGGTTTTGGGCGGCCATTTTGGATCCAAGTTGACGACTTTTTATAACGTTTTCTTATATTGTCGTGACTTGGTACACCTTCATATAAAAGTTCATTTATCTAGCTCAAACGGTGTGAAAAATGGGTTTTGGAGCGGCCATTTTAAATCTAAGATGGAGACTTTTCCAAAATGTTGTAATAATTTCGCTCTAGCTTCAGGAGTTTGGAAAGTGATTTTGGCGGTCATTTTGTTTAGAGTTGGGGACTTTTTTTTAAAGTTTTCCTATATTGTTGTGACCTACTTGTGATGGTACACCTTTATACCAAATATCATTCCTCTAGCTCGAACCGCGTAGAAAGTGGGTTTTTGGGCGGCCATTTTGTATCCAAGATTTCGACTTTTCCCAACTATTGTAATATTTTCCTAAATTACTCGTAATAATACATCTTTATGCCAAATTTCGTATCTAGCTCAAAGGGTGTGGAAAATGGAGTTTTGGGCTCGCCATTTTGGATCCAAGATGGCGTCTTTGGTCACATTATGTATTAGTTTCATAGTCTACTAGTGATGAAGTACCTTCACACCAAATTTAGTGTTTCTATCTGTAGCCGTTTAGGCTGTGTATTCTATACTACAATATGGGTTTGGAGGATAGTTTTGATCCAAGATGACAACTTTTTTTCCAAATTTTGTAATATTTTCCTAAACTAATAGTGACAATACGCCTTTATGCCAAATTTCGTTTCCCTAGCTCAAACGGTGTGGAAAATGGGACTTATGGGGTCCCATATTTTGGATTCAAGACATTTGGTTATATTTTTGTACCCTACTAATGTACCTTTATACGAGATTTTATTTCAGTAGCGCCAGCAGTTTAGGCTGTGTATTCTATACAATAATGGGTTTGGAGGCCACTTTAGATCCAAGATGGCGACTTTTTCAAAATGTTGGATCTTTTCCTTTGCCTACTCTTGATTATACACCTTCATACCATATTTCGTGTTTCTAGCTCCAGTGAGAATATTGATAAGTGAGTGAGTCAGAGAGTGACCATGGGACTATATAGTATGTGGACTCGCTTTGCTTCCCAGGAGGAGCTGCCCACAGACACCCCGCGTAGCTGGGCTCCAAACTTGGGGGTTTTGTGGCGGGTTGCGCCCCCTTTATCTTAACCAGAATCTGTAGGCACCGTCATGGTGTCCATCTGAACCCTCCTACGGGGGGACTGCGTCCCCAAATGCGAGGTTTGCCCCATTTAGTGTAACCTACTCTTGGTCATACTCCTTCATACATAATTTCGTTTCTCTAGCTTCAATGATTTGGAAACTGGGTTTTTGGGCGGCTTTTTTGGATACAAGTTGACGACTTTTGAACGTTTTCTTATATTGTCGTGACCTACTTGTGATGGTACACCTTCATGTAAAATTTCATTTATCTTGCTCAAACGGTGTGGAACATGGCTCTTTGGGTGGCCATATTGAATCCAAGATGGCGACTTTTCCCAAATGTTGTAACATTTTCCTTAACTACTCGTCGTAATACACCTGTATGCCAAATTTCGTATCTTTAGCTCGAATGGTGTGGAAAATGGATTTTGTAGTCCGCCATTCTGGATCCAAGATGACGTCTTTGGATACATTATGTAATATTTTCTTAACCTACTAGTGATGTACCATCATACCAAATTTCATTTAAGTAGCTCCAGCGGTTTTGGCTGAGTATTCTATACAGCAATGGGTTTGGCGGCCATTTTATATCCAAGATGGCGACTTTTTGAAAATGTCGGATTTTTTCGTTACCTACTCTTCGTAATACACATTCATACCAAATTTGGTGTTTATAGATCCAGTAGCTTGGGCTGGGAATTTTAATGATCAGTCAGTCAGTCAGTGAGTCAGTGACCATGGAGCTATATATTATATTTACTCGCTTCGCTTCGCTGAGGGCGCTGCCTCCAGACCCCCGTGGGAGCTGCGCTTCCAACTTGGAGGTTTTTGTGAGGCTGCGCCCCCTTTATTTTAACAAGAATCTCTCTGCGAGACTACACTGCCATGATGTCCATCTGAACCCTCCCACGGGGGGGGGGGGGAGCAGCCCACAAAGGGGAGGTTTGCCCCATTTATTGTAACCTACTCTTGGTCATACACTTTCATACAAAATTTCATTTCTCTAGGTTCAATGGTTTGAAAATTCGGTTTTTGAGAGGCCATTTTGGATCAAAGTTGACTACTTCTTGAACGTGTTCTTATATTGTCGTAACCTACTTGTGATGGTACACCTTCATGTAAATTTTCATTTCTCTAGCTAAAGCGGTGTGGAAAGTGGGTTTTTGGGTGGCCATTTTGAATCCAAGATGACGAGTTTTACCAAATTTTGTAATATTTTCCTAAACTACTCTTGATAATACACCTTTATGCCAAATTTGGTATATTTAGCTCAAACGGTGTGGAAAATGCATTTTCTGTCCACCATTTTGGATCCAAGATATCGTCTTTAGATACATTGTGTAATATTTTAGCAATCTACTAGTGATAATGTACCTTCGTATCAAATTTCATTTCAGCAGCCCCACCCGTTTAGGCTGTGTATTCTATACAACAATAGGTTTGGCGGCAATTTTGGATCCGAGATGGCGACTTTTTCAACATTTTCCAAAATTGGGCCCGCCATTGTGAATTCAAGAAGGCGTCTTTGGATACATTAGGTAACGTTTTCGTAACCTAACGGTGATGTTGTACCTTCATACTAAATTTCATTTCTGTAGCCCCAGCGGTTTAAGCTGTGTATTCTATACAATAATGGGTTTGGCGGTCATTTTGTATTCAAGATGGCGACTTTTTCAACATGTGGGATTTTTTTTCCTTTACCTACTCATGGTCCTACACCTTCATACTAAATCTGGTGTCTCTAGCTTCAGTAGTTTGGCCTGGGAATATTGATGAGTGAGTCAGTGAGTGACCATGGGGCTATATCAGAGACAGAAATCGGGACGGACATAGACCTGTTAGCACCCATATAATTCATTTTATCTCATCAGACACAGAAATAAGTACAACGCATCATTAAGCATCATATGGAGAACATCTGAGATAAATTATTGTTTCTTTCCAGTCAAATATTTGTGTGTGTTAAAATTATGATATGAATACGTTTTGTATTGAGCGGCCGTGAGTTACTTCATAGTTACGTTAGCTTCATTTTAGGGAGGGTCCTGGGTTCGAAACGAGAGACAGACAGTCTATTCGGCACTGCCTCAATCACGAACGTGATTTCGAGCGAGATTTACTAAGATAAGATGAAATTAATTTTATGGGCCGTAACAGCACTATGACTTACGCCCGTCCCGCAGAGATTTACTAAGCTCACATCGCTTATGTCATTACATGTCAACTATAACGTCATTTGTGACGATTCATCCGTGGCTTTGAAAGCCTGAATCTCCGAAATTATTAATAATTTTGAATTTCTTCCAAGATTTTTCTAGTTTTGATGCAAATGATCAACTCCGGAAATTGCACCATGATTTCGGGGACACCCTGTACATAGCTAGCGGTTTTGCTTACAACTGTTTGCTTCTCTCAAGTGAATCCTATGTCCAGGTACAAACGAAAGTGTCCCTGAAGTTCATTTTAACATTATTAGTTGGATTCTCGGGTTTTAAAATAACTATGTCCGTGGAACAATTAAGTTTAATGGATGAAATTCTGACATCATTGCCTCTTTCTTTTCAATTAAAATGTACAATTTCTAATCTCTTATGTAGGGACGTTTTATTAAATAAGTTTGAGTTAGGAAATATTCCAAGTTGGATTAACTTAGGTGGTCTAAAAATGTCGATTTTAAATTTACTGCTAGTTTACAAACAGGAGCAAAAATGACAATGTTTATTGATACTAATTCGTGAAAATTGTTTCCACTTTAATACATTTCAAAGTGTTGTTTGTTTTCACCAATAATTTTAAGCTTATCGTAGCAAACTTGCCCCACCAACACATTCCGTAGTTCCATAACAGTAGAGTACGTTCACTGTGGCGTCAACAGCGTCTTATACGTAAGTTGAAACAGGTTCTGCTGAACAAAAATTTATTTATTTATTTAGTGACAACACAACAGGCAATGGCCTAATTATAGTGTTGAGCTTTACAAAGTAGTTGTACAGAGTTTATTAAATCGCAATCGCATTACTAAATTCTTTAGGTGACATATAGCATACGTCCAGATCATTGTGAACTGTACAGAATTTGTTATATATTATACAAATTCTCCAGATTGGTGACCTCATCAAGATATTGGTTCTTGCCTTTTTACAGAGGAAAAGACCAATATTATTAACGCGAGTTTTAGATGATGGGACACGAAACTGTAATGTTGAAACTAAATCCACACAATCTAACTTATTTTGAACAATTATTTTAATAAATAACAGATCAGCAATGTTGCGCCTTTGTTCTGAGCTCTGAATATTAAAGTTCTCAATGGATAGATAGATTCGAGTTTCTTTAAAAGTCAGGAATTTAAGAAATTTTGATTGGATTTTCTCTAATTGTTGGC